>JAGTTF010000904.1:0-10519 GCA_019095985.1 Streblospio benedicti | reverse complement strand
AACCCCCCCCCCTTTTTTCAAAGTGGGCCCAAACCAACGTTTTTCCCAAAAAAAAAAAAAAGCTTTTTTAAAAATTTAGCCTTTTTGGGCTAGCCCTGCGGAAAAAGGCCGGGCTTTTTTGCAAAGGCAAAAAAGGGTTATGCGAAAAAGGTTTTTCACCCCCCTTTTTTAAATGTTTTTTTTTAAAAAAAAGGTTTGGGTTTTTCCGGCCGCAAAAACACACACAAATTTTAAACACAAAAAAACCACCAACAATTATTAAAATTTTTAAAATTTAAAATTTTAGATAAATGAAAAAACACCAAAAAATCAATAACATAAAAATTTGGACATTAAAAATTTCACCAATTTTTTAAAAAAATTTTAACCCAATAATTCCCACCTAAAAAGCAATTGGATATCGGCTTTTTAAAAACCATTTTCAGTTTTTACCAAAAATTTTAAAGCCCATCAAAAGGGGGAAATTTTAGTTTAAAAGGGGTCATTTTCTGTATTAAAATATCAAGGGGGGGCCCTTTTTTTAAAAAATATAAAACTTAAAACCAAAATTTCTTTTTAAACCTTTCCTTTTAAAATTAAATTGAAGCAAACTTCCCAAAATCAGTAAACCCTTTTTTTTGGGTAAAACGGGAAAGAATAATTAAGGCAATAATTTGAAAAAAATTTGTAAAGGGAAATCCAAAAAACCTTTAAATTAAATTAAAATTTTTTTCACCAGAATATTTTTTTCCCCTGGTGAAACGGCAAACAAAAAATCGGGGAATATCACCCCGTCCTTGTTTCCGCCGTTTTTTAAAAAGGCCTTTGTCCGTATTTCCCAAAAAAAGAACCTCAAACCCCCCGGGGGCAAGGGAAAACCCTTGGTTAACAAACTCAAGTAGGTCAAAAAAGGAATTTTGATTTTAAAATTTTTTTTTAAAAATTATCCTCTTTAAAATTAGAAAGTTAAAACTTAACCCAAAGTTTTAAAAATTTTGCCTTTTCAAAAATTAAAACTTGGGCGACCCAACATAAACTTGAAAAATTTTGGGGGGGTGTGGGGTTTGGGCCCCCCGTTATTTTTTAGGGGGGGGGACTCAACCCCAAACCCTTAAAAAAAAATTTTCCCTTTTGGGGTTTTTACCTTCCCAAAAACATTGGGAAATTATTTTTAAAAATTTGGGTCTCTGCCCCCCCCCCTTTTAAACGATCAACAAAGAAGGGGGCTTTTTACAAAACATTAAATGGCTTTAAATTGTGTTTTAAACCAAAATTATGTTTTAAATTTTAAATTTAAATTTTTTAATAGCTTTTAAATTTTCCGCTAAACAAAAGGGGGCCCCCCAAACTCTGAATAGTTGTTTTTCCCCCCCTTAAGTTTTTTATTGGGGGGGCCCCCAGGGGTAAATTTCAAAAAAAATTTTTTGGGGTTTCCTTTCTTTTGAAAAATTTTTAAAAAGGGAAAGTTTGTTTGTTCCATAACTAAAAAGGGGTTGGTCTTTCCAAGGAATCTCCACTTCAAATCGACTGTTTTCCAATTTCAACGAAGCTTCTACCAGACGAACAGGTTCTTTGTCTTCGATAGAAGTACATAACTTGTCACTAAACACATCCATAAATTCATGTCTGAATACACAGTCAATATCATTAACAGGGCTTGAAGCGAAAAACACGGACTCTGCTGAATTTACCATGTTAATGCTTTACTGAACTGAGAATTGTGGTTATCCACACGTTTCTTACCAACAATTTCCCAACCAAACATTTGATTGACAGCATACAAATCACCAGACTGAATGATACGCGTATCATACTGATAGAATGCTTTAGCACACCAGAACCAACAAGCAAATCAATTTCATCAAAATTATCACAAGTTGGTATTTGAACATCTTTCAATTCATCATAACCTTTAAGGTCATTTGGAACGAATACAGAATCCATAGATATTGGTATGGACTTAATAGTTAATACGTTTTTAATACCAACAGACTGTTTCATATCATGAGAGTGAGACTTTAGTTTCTAGTAGCTTTTTACCCTCAACACAATATGAACCAGTAGCAACATTTAAAGTGGTTTTGAACGGGATAGATGGTAATTTTAACTTGTTTGCAAGTTTTTTGCACAAATTTGTTGAAGACTTCGAATCAACAATGGCGTTACATTTGTACAAAGCATCCCTACCCTCAATCAATACTTCTACACAGGATATGAGAGCACATGCACTTCTGGACACACAATATGCTGATTCATTGCTTACAGATGCAGCAGGTGGACTAGATTTCTCATATCAGGAGGAACTGGTGCTTCATAATGCAATAGATCATTATGCTTTTTAATACACGTTCTACACAAACTATTTCTTTTGCATTTACTACTATTGTGATTACCATGTAGACAGTTGAAACACAATCTTTTTGTTTTAACAAACTCTAATCTATCATGAACTGACATTGCTATAAACGTTTTACAAAGATTTAAGTAATGAGAACCTTCACACAATAAACATTTTACACTAGATTTTTCTGACATTGTAAATACAGGTTTTGAAAACTTACTTGTAGAGCTAGAAACTTTAACATTGTCCAAGTTGTAAGCATTGTCTCTAGACTTGACGTAACTTTCAATAGACTTTGACATATGACTGAGCGACGGTTTGATGTCTCTTTTTTCTAAGTCAAACACCTTATCATTCGATTTGTTTTGTAGAAATTTTGGCAGTCTTCGGTAGATCTTCACCAGATGGTCAACTGAAGTCAACATTTCTTCACATCCACTTTCTGCTAGTGTTACCTCTGCCTTCTTCATATTTATCAACAGTCTTTGCATTTCATTTAAGTCATTTGCTTTAATCACTGAACCGGAAACACAATCATTCATTACAGACCTGGTAATATGATGTTTGCGAACAATTCTTTTAACACTCTTTTTGCTTGGTCATAAGCCTTGCTTTCATCGCTACATTGTGATAAATAAGAGATAGAATCATAGGCAATATCTTCACAACATTCAATCAATAAAGTTAGTCTTTGCTTATCATCTGTAACATTTTTTCTCAGCATAAGTTTCTATATAGGATATAAAACTCGAGAATTCACTTGATTTTCCATTGAACTTTTTTGTGTTGGGCTTTGGAAGCGTCAAAGAGGCTTGAAATGACTTCACTAGTTGTTCTGTAGCACTGTTGTGAGAATCTTTGCTATCAACTTGGCATACAATCGCTTCAACTGTTCCTCTTATTTCTACCATCAGGTCATATTTACTAGCTAACAAATTCAAGATATTTCAAAATGTTTGCCTCAAACGTACATTAATTTATACACGACAAAATACAACAAAAGAATGAGTAAACTTAATGTCCCTGAATATCCCTTAGAAGTTCGCAATATCTTTTGCCGCCACGCCCAAATGATCACAAGCTCTAAGTCCATTTCACTTTTCCAAAGACAACTTTAACACTTCCTTTAGCATTCCGTGTCCTTCCATAACTTCCACAATTTATGCTTTCCAAACACAACTTTAACATTCACTTTAACATTCACTTTAACATTCACTTATTCTTCTATAACTTCGCAGTTCATGCTTCCAAGTACAACTTTAACACTTACTTTAGCATTCCATGTTCTTCTATAACTTCACAATTCATGTTTTCCAAATGCAACTTTAACACTTACTTTAGCATTCCATGATCTTCTATAACTTTTACAATTTATACTTTTCCAAATACAACTTTAGCGTTCCATGTTCTTTTATAAGTTCCACAATTTATGCTTTTCCACTTTCCAAAAATGTTTTTCATGTCACAACTAAAAACCTAATGACTTTTTTTTCCACATATGCAATCACAAGACTGAATACTACATACTACTGCAGCCCCTGCTGTCATGCTTCACAGGTCTGTGAGGCTACCTACAACATGCATATTGCACTACTATCTGAGGCTACCCACAATTTTGTGACATATCCCCCCTATTTTACAGAAGAAATCTCCATTTCTTGCACACATCACAAAATTTACTACGTTCACCTAGTAATTCTATCTAGTACATCCTATACAAATGTGTCACAATCTCAGATATTTACACCATACTACAATTACACAACAACACAACCAAGGTAATCTGCGCCTACGTTTGTAGATCCTTACTGCCCATACAATAGCTAAACACTCTTTCTCCATAGTGGTGATCTCAGTACCGGATTGGCAGTTAGCAAACGTTTCAATGTCTGGTAGGCACTTTCCTGCGATACGCCCCACTCTACCCGATTAGGCAAACCCTTCCTAGTAAGTTCAGTGAGTGGCAAAGCAATGGTTGCATAACTGGGAATATATTCCCTGTAAAACCCTGTTAGACTTAAGAATGAACGAACCTGTTTCTTTGTTTCAGGCCTAGGAGCTTCTACAATTTTCTTTACATTTTCCACATGTAACCTTATTTCACCCTTGCCTATCCTATGGCCCATAAAATCCACACTATCAAAGCCTATCTCACACTTAGAAGGCCTTAAGGTTAAACCAGCCTCTCGCACTCTCACCAAAAATGATCTTAGAGACGTCAAGTGCTCTTCCCATGAACTTGTGTGAATCAAGCAATCATCAATGTAATGATCAATATTCTGCAAGCCTCCAATCAATTTCCTCATCATCCTAGTATACGTTGCTCCAGAATTCATCGGCCCAAAAGGCATTCTAAGGAACTCATAACATCCGTCAGGAGTAACAAATGCAGTCTTTTTTAATATCCTCCTCCCTCATAGGAATTTGCCAATAACCTTTGGTCATATCAAATTTTGAATACACCTTATCCTTACATACTCTTGCAAAAATATCTCGGGGTTTCTCCACGGGTTCACAGTCAAACAACGTCTGCTCGTTACCCAATCTGTAATCAACCGTCACTCTATTGGTACCATCTTTCTTTCGTACTATTACTGGAGTAGCACAATAAGGCGAATCTGAAGGTCTAATTACACCTAGCTTCAACATCTTATCTACATCTTCTTTCAAAGATTCCCTCATTCTATATGGCATAGGGTAAGGCTTCCGTCTTATTGGTTCGTCTGTAACCATTTCAATTTTATGTTCGACTAAATTTGTCGCCCCGGGCACATCAGTAAATACATCACTAAACTCCTCCAGCAACCTAGAAACCTCATGTCTCTGTTCTGGAGACAGACGCTCTGATATCCTAATATCATGCACAACTTCGGTCTGCTGTGCTGGCAATTTCGGTAGCTCCGACAAGTCTTCTTCCTCCGTGCCACTATCACATTCTTCACCCTCATATTCTCTAACTGCTGTTCCCGCCACTTCTAATACAGGTCTCGCTTCACCTCTCACATCCTTATCTCGCTGCACATGCTGTTTCAAGCGGTTAATGTGATACGTTCTCACCTTTCCCTTAACCTCAACCTTGTAATCATTCTTCCCTGTCACCCCCTCAACCGTAAACGGACCTCTCCACTGCATGAGTAGCTTATTTTTGTCCGTAGGTAACAGCACAAGAACCTTTTCGCCAACTTTAAACGACCTCGGACGAGCCTTACGATCGTAGTGGTGTTTATACCTGCTTTGAGCTTTCCCACGGTTTTGATGTGCAATTTCTGGAGTTTCCTCCGACCTCTCTTTTAAATCAACAACATATTGGTAACTATTTTTCACCTGACTCTCTTCTGGCCTTGGCGGTACTTTCAACGAACTAACTACCTTCCCTCTCTTTGCCTGCGCTCTTGTCTCCACCACACCTACCCCAGTCAGATCTGGATCGTCGTGACGTCTCGCTCCTCCCACATTACCAATAGTCAGATCGCACAAAGCGTCATTTAAACACAGTGCTTCAAATTCACCTGTCAGGAATGGAGTACTTATGTTGACCTTAACCACAGGTGCTTTCACTAAAGTCTTGTCAATTCTTACAATGTATTTATATCTTCCCGTAAACTGATGATCGTCAACAAACTCCTTCTTTACCACAATCCCGTTACACCCAGTATCCCGGAGAACACTCACATCTCTACCATTCAATACTCCTCGCCACACTTGCAATCCCAGTTGGTTAGTAGATCCACCACCTACACTGACAAGTTCTATCTCTTTACCACATGCAAGTCTTGCCACACCATCCTTAAAACAGACACATGCGTCTTGATCACCGCTTAGCACTCCGTCAGTTGATATTTTCTTCTCACACCTAGACTCGACGATCGTAGCAACACCGGCACTCTGAATATCACCGTCCTGGGTTCCCTCTGCGTTTACTAACCCTTTGTTCTTGGAGCAGAACCTAGCAATGTGACCAACGGTCCGGCATACGTAACATGTTCTTGTATCCTCCACTGCAGCACCAGCACTACTAGTCTTGGGGCAAAACCTAGCGATGTGACCAACGGTCCGGCATGCGTAACATGTTCTTGTGTCCTCCACTGCAGCACCAGCACTACTAGTCGCAAGATTTTTCAATTTCAACTTTACACACTGTGCCATATCATGTCCCGTCCACTTACAATAGCCACACTGTATTGCAGCTGGTTTCGTCTCCTCCACATTTGTTCTGCAGTCCTTCATAACGTGCCCAATTTTCCCACAACGCAAACATGTCCTATCGTCACCTGTCTGTTGCTTTTCACTACCCGTTCTTTTACAGCAATCCTTGAGTTGCTTCCCGTGAGCCTCCAGATACCTGGTTGTAGTTTCAGCCAAAGTTTTTATATCTTTACATGTTCTTTCCTTCACAAATGTAGCTAGCTCTGTATTGCACACAGAGACAAATTGCTCCATGACTATAACTTCGAACAAAGCTTCAAACCTCTTCTCAACTTCCATCGATTCCAACCACTTCATCACGTAATTTCCCAGTCTTGTCATAAATTGTGCAGGTGATTCTATATCTTCTGCCGCGCTCTCTCTAAACTTCTTCCTGAAACCTTCAGCATTTAAATCGTATCTGGACAGAACTGCCTGCTTTAATATCTTGAAATCTTGGGACTCTTCTGGAGATAGCCTATAATACACATCCAAAGCTTTCCCCGACAACAACGCGCTCAAATGACCCGCCCATGTTGCTTCTGGCCACTTGTTGTTTGTAGCAAATCTCTCAAATCTCTCTATATAGGCGTCAATCTGGTCTTTATTCTCTTCAAAACTCGGCAGCCTTGGCGCTTTTGCTACCACACTATTGGGTTCTCGAACACCGTTTCGACTAATCTCCAGCTCTTTCATCTCTTTCTCATGACGTCTTTGACTCTCCCTCTCTCTTTTCCGTTCTTCCCTATCCTTCTCTTCTTTTTCTTTTCGTTCTTCCCTCTCCTTCTCTTCCTTTTCTTTTCGTTCTTCCCTCACCTTCTCTCGTTCTTCCCTCTCCTTCTCTTCTTTTTCATGCTGTCTTCTAAGGGCCCTCTCTGCCCTCTGTACTTCTTGCTGTTCCTTCACAAAGGTTTTCAGATCTTCGCCTTCATATCCCAATTGCTTACCCACCTTCATCAACTCTTCCATCTCTGCTACCGTACTCATCTTGAAAATTCCAAGTCTTCAATATCCTCCAAAGATCCACAATGCAAACCAGGTATTCAACAAATACTACGGCACCCACAATGTGCTAAGAACAACTCCACCATGTAACGACACTATCACAATATCACTACCCAAACCAGTAATAATTCCAACCACAATGCTACTGAACGTTACCAACAACCCTCACCAAGCAACAGCCTTATCAATATCTCAATATTGCAAACTGTATTAACTAAAATGGCTCACATGACCATATCACACAACGACACATTGATCCTACTCAACCTCAATCGCAGCTAACAACATTGACATCACATGCTAACAACAATATCAACCAATATTATCATCACTAATCCCAAGGTACTAAACTGGGTCAAACACACTACACTAGTAATTAATGCAACCAATACCTGCCAACACACCGATTCTTACCAACAAAAGCTCACCTCAATTCAAATAAGGCGTATCCAAGTATACCCCAAACACAAACAGATTGCTTACCGCCGACCAACTCTGCCGACTACGAGATCCTCACCATACGATTCTCATCACCTGCCTCTCACACCCACCGCAAGGACACATAAGCTACAGCACTCTAGTCTCTGTAAAAACAACTATGAATTTAGACGCGAAACACAATACTACACACTCTTTCATATGAATTCCAAAGTTTCAACAATCAATAAGCGGCACAATTTAAATTTCAACAGTCCTTTCTTTCATTTACTTTCCTCTTTAGTCACTCAATTCATTACTGTCCAGTGAGAATCATCCTGGCAAGCTCGCCATAAATGTCACAAGATCCCCTGGGAGCGGGTCAGGTGAAATATATTTGGGCCTGATGATCCCCAACCAGACAGCAATAAAATACAACTTATTAAGAATACAAATTTATTATACAAAAGAAAATTAAGATATTACAAAATGTTAAAACTTAATGTCCCTGAATGTCTCTTAGAAGTTCGCAATATCCTTGCCGCCACGCCCAAATGATCACAAGCTCATAGTCCAATTCACTTTTCCAAAGACAACTTTAACACTTCCTTTAGCATTCCGTGTCCTTCCATAACTTCCACACTTTATGCTTTCCAAATACAACTTTAACATTCACTTTAACATTCACTTTAACATTCACTTATTCTTCTATAACTTCGCAGTTCATGCTTTTCCAAGTACAACTTTAACACTTACTTTAGCATTCCATGTTCTTCTATAACTTCACAATTCATGTTTTCCAAATGCAACTTTAACACTTACTTTAGCATTCCATGATCTTCTATAACTTTCACAATTTATACTTTTCCAAATACAACTTTAGCGTTCCATGTTCTTTTTATAAGTTCCACAATTTATGCTTTTCCACTTTCCAAAAATGTTTTTCATGTCACAACTAAAAACCTAATGACTTTTTTCCACATATGCAATCACAAGACTGAATACTACATACTACTGCAGCCCTGCTGTCATGCTTCACAGGTCTGTGAGGCTACCTACAACATGCATATTTGCACTACTATCTGAGGCTACCCACAATTTTGTAATATACATATACGTAACTGAAAAATACAATACATACAGGTTCATTAAAGATAAATCAGAAATATAATAAAGATATAATGTAATAAAATATAAAGAATTATCAAATATAAAAAGTACAAAACCTGATCGTTTGGGAAGTTGACTGAATAAGAACTTGAATGAAAATGACTATGTGAAAAAAACTGAAGTGGTTGCAAGGATTAGAATACAGTATCAGGTAGCATGAATAATAACATAGAATATCATTAATATGAATTAAAACCAATTTATAATCTGTGAATATGTACAACAATATACTGATATTACCACTGTTATTATATCAATGCTGCAAACTATAATTGATAATTGTAGAGCATAAGTCGTATATGCTAGAACAAAATAATCTTTGACTTCAATTTTCTCAAAAGTACCAAATCTGCACATAGAACCTTTTACCACAAAAGGCGATAAATTGACCAATAGCAAAAGTGGTACAGATAAGCAAATATTTACTGACTAAATATGGGAAACTCTCTGTAAAACTAGAAGAGTATCTTTGTTGTCAATTCTTGTCAATTCTTGTCAATTCTTGTCACTTATTGTGTATAAAAGTGTTTACTGTACATTTTATTTATCAATCAGGGTAGCGCTTTAGGTGCGTGGACCTAATTTGACAATGTTGTTAAGAATTCAATGAGTAAACTCCCAATGATTTTATATATGATATTAGCCAACTAATGCTGGTTATGTCCGTGATTTTGTGGGGGGTCACATTAAGCAAAATCAGAGAGCAGTAGTACAGTCATCGTCAGTTTTATATGGCAGAACAAAGGTTTCACTCTAAACTTTATTTGAAGTTGTTCACTCGACGGAAACACATAGGATGAATAGAAGGCAACAGAAATACATATAAATCACATGCACATACTGCACAGACAGTAAACAGTTTAATATGTCTAACACATTAACACATATGGCTTCATATAAGGATTAACCTGATCATATTGGCGTCACCTCATTTCTCTCAATCATAATCAATTTCAAAAAACATTTGGCTTGAACACTGCATTACTAACAGCAAAAAAAACATTTGGCTTGAACACTGCATTACTACATATACAACTTAATGTTTTAACACAAATCAATCATATATCACCAACTATAACCTACCTACATACATACATACATACATATCTATCACCAACTATAACCTACATACATACATACATAGCTGTGAACCATTACCCTTCACTACTTCTATCTTTTCTCTCCTCTACGGGAAAGACAACACAATACAACACAAAAACATCACAACTCATAATTATCCACTAAGTATTGAGGCATTCTTCTATCTTGCAGTGGATAACGTCGCTCCACTTGGGACTCTGCACTATCACTACCATCAGATTTGGACTCTTCCACAATCTCTGACGGAATACGGATCACAACCATCATCACTACTGACGGACCATGAGCTGCACTATCATTACCATCAGATTTGGACTCTTC
>JAGTTF010000902.1:0-10903 GCA_019095985.1 Streblospio benedicti | reverse complement strand
TAAATAAAAACCAGAGTCAGTACGGACGCGGTCAACGTGATTTGCATGTTTTTAAGGCAAAGTGACAGTATAAATTAAACACACATGAACATCCGTAGAGATTAGGACTTTTAGAAGATATGAAGATGCTGAAGATGCTGAATATAACAAAATTTAATCTCTGCTTAGACCACGCAATCATAGAATGTAAATTTAGCATCACAACTAACTTTCACAAGAAAATTGAAAACCTTGACTACCAGAAGCCTCAGGTCAATCAATATAAACTAGATAATATACCCCAAGACTTCCTTGGTAGCAATGAGGTCCAGGCATCATTGCACCAATTACTGGAAGAGATTGAGACATCCCGTGAAACACAAGAGAGTGTAGATGAAGCTTTTACTAAATTAAAAAACATTGTATTAAACGAAATGAATGATAAACTGCTGGTAAGGTGCAAAAGTGCTAGTACTAAGAAACACAAAAACCCAAAATTTCGGAAACCGTTTTGGAACGATGAGTTAGAGAGATTATATAAGAATATTGCGAAAGTTGAAGGTGAACTACGTGTATGTATGTATCGTCAAAAAAAACAGGATATCCGGTATAAACTGAAGTTAGCCCGTTCCGTATTCGACAAATCGTACCGTAGAGAAGAGCGAAAGTACAAAAGGGAACAAGTAGCAGATATCGAAGATTTCTGCAATAGCGACCCCAAAATGTTCTGGGATAAATTAAAACAGATAGGCCCCAAACGTCGTACACAAATTCCAATGGAAGTATACGATCAAGAGAAAAACATTGTTTGTGATACGGAACGTGTCCTTGAAAAATGGAAACAGGATTTTGAAAAGCTGTACAACTGTGGCACAAATGAATCAAATAATCAATTTGATGAATATGTGCAACAGAGTGTTGCAATGTCAGAACTAAGAATGTTAGACCCCCTTTACGTAGAAAACATAGCATTAAACTCTGCTATTACTCTAGAAGAGGTAGATAAAGTTATTACCAAAGCAAAAAACAAAAAGAGTCCCGGTATTGACAGACTACCGAATGAAGTCTTAAAGAACACTCATATCAGGGTGGTGCTAAAGGAATTGTTTCAGTTATGTCTCGAGACAGGTAAAATACCCAGTGAATGGTATAAAGCCATGATCAAACCACTCACAAAAAGTAAGGAAAATGACCCCCGTATTCCGCTTAACTATAGAGGCATTAGTTTGCTTAGTTGCTGTTTTAAATTGTTCACCGGTATTATTAACATAAGAATAACAAACTTCCTAGGGTATGAGATAGTAGATGAACAAAATGGGTTTCGAAGGGACAGGTCCTGTACTGACCACTTATTTACATTACACTCCATCATAAGTCAAAGGCTCATGGAGAAGAAAAGCACTTTTGCAACTTACATTGACTTCAGCAAAGCGTTTGATGGTATAAGTAGGGAAATGCTAAAATACAAAATGATTCACAAGGGTATTGATGGCAAACTATATTTCCTTCTCAAATCAATCTATGCCAACACTGAAGCATGTGTTAATATTAATGGTCAAAATACAGCATGGTTTAAGACCAAAACTGGTGTTATGCAAGGGGATTGTCTCTCCCCAACTTTGTTTAACCTGTTTATTAATGACCTAGCCACACAACTAAAAGATATGAATATTGGCATAAAGATCAAAGACACAACAATACCCTTATTATTATATGCAGACGACGTAGTGATTCTTGCAAATGATGAGACTGAGATGCAGAAAATGCTTAATAGTGTCAATAAGTGGTGTATTCAATGGAAGATGAAGATCAATATGTCAAAAACTAAAATAATGCACTTTAGGGGGAAAAATTAACCCATGTTTAAAGCCTATTTATCTAGGTTCAGAAATAGTCCAGTACATTGATTTGTATAAGTATTTAGGTGTATACTTCACCTCGTCCCTTGAATTTGACAATCACAGTAATGCACTTACAGAAGCAGGAACTAGAACTCTAGGTTCAGTGATAGCTAAACTGCGAATTGATGAAAATCTAAACTACAGTACATACACTAAATGTATTGATAGTAGTGTATACCCCGTAGTTGACTACGGAGCTGAAGTGTGTGGACATGTCTGAAACTCTAAAACAGATCAGGTACAGTTGAAAGCTATCAGGGCGTATTTAGGTGTCAATAAATATGCTCCTAACCTTGCACTGTTTGGTGAAATGGGGTGGATGCCCTCCTTCTTACGTAGAAAACTTTGTCAATTAAGATTTTGGAACAGACTGATAAACCTAGATGATGAGAGACCGACAAAGAATTTTTTTATCCGAATATGAAACTAGTGGTAAATGGTGTAACACTGTTAAGAATATATGTGAAGAAGTAGGGTGCACTGAGATATACTACTCAAAGTCTGAATGTGATCTTACCTGGTTTAAGGAAAAATTGTTAAGCTTATATTGTGAAAAATGGAAAACAGAATTAACTACGAAACCAAAACTAAGAACATATGTTAAATTAAAAGAAAATTTTGGAGTAGAAAAATATGTACAACTCAATCTAAGTAGATCACAAAGATCATTACTAGCTCAGATACGCATAGGTATACTACCCCTATCTATTGAAACAGGTCGATATAGCAAAACTAAACTAGAGGATCGTTTATGTACCCTATGTAATGCACGCAAAGTAGAAAATGAAACACACTTCCGTTTTAATTGTAATTTTTATAAAACTGAAAGATCAAACTTTTTTCAGAATACCAGAGACTTCATACTTACTTACTCTTTGATCAATATCTTCAAAATTCTATGTAACTCACACCCCAGGCTACTATCTAAGTTTATTAATAATATTTGGACAAAAAGGAAAGATGGTATGTATAAAATATAAATGAAATAATGAGGCTTTCTTGGATTTCCTCTGTGATTGAATTTTATCTGGAATTGTGATTTAATTAAATTAAATTTTGACCTGTGATAGGATTTGGAAAGAAAAGAAAAAACTATATATACTGTATTTATTAAATTTTATTATTTGTATTTCTCCAATTATATAAAAAAAATTACATGTGACAAATAGGCCCAATGGGCCGGGTGCTACTTTATTATAAAATTATATCACATCTTCATGTAGTCAAATGTAACATATGTCACAATAATAAAAGATTTTAAACTAAACTATAATTGTGTGTGCATATAACATATTTAACTTATACAAAGCACTTAGACCTTGAACTTTCGCTTTTTTATTCAACACATTCTCAATGTATTTACATTAACAATGCATACTTCAGCTTTCAGCCAATGTAGAGCTTATGGAACAGAAACAAAAACATGAATTTTGCTTCATTTGAAGTGACACAATTAATCTTTGTAAATTACATTCTCCAGTTCCATATTATAAAGGATGTAGACTGAAATCTGTCAACAATTATTCCAATGTCCATTTATGGGGCCCATCCAGGCTGCATATATTAGAAATAATCCCCTACAACCATACCTTTTCATCAAAGGATGCGTGGCCAGAATCAAACATTTTGGCCAACATCCCAGAGCAAGTGTATGCACTAAGGGTTTTTGTGATTCGCATCCAACCTGGAATTGCCGTAATGAGCGTGCTTGTAGAGTCTGTCGAATATCAGGCCATGCTGAAGGTGAAGAGGCTTGTCCTCACTATAGCAGAGAATATACGTGTCTAGCTTTTGGTGGTCGAGATGACAGACTTTCGAACTTTCACAGATGTAACTTTGAGTATAATGGACAACTGTATACCACCCGAGAACAAGCTTTCCAACACCAGAAAGCCCTGTTTATCGGCAATAAAGAGATAGCAGAGACCATGTTGAAAATGAGAGACCCTTCTATGATAAAAAAGATCGCAAAATGTTTACCAAAAAGTGAAGAATGGATACAAATAGAAAGACGGATCTTTACTGAGATATGTCTACATGCTGCAAAACAAGATTCTGCGTACGAAAAAGCTTTACTTGACACTGAGGGAAGCTATCTTGTTGAGGCAGTGATTGGAGACTTTAAGTGGGGCTCAGGTATCAACATGTATGCCACTGGACACACCCTCCTGCAACACATACCAGGTGAAAATCTGATGGGAAAAATCTTAATGAATGTTCGAGATGAGATATTAGCAGAAAGAAAACAAAAATCAAAAACTACTAGAAACATCCAAAATGAAACAATAATGACACTAAACAATAGTGCACTAATTGAAAGAACTGAAACTGACGAGACTTACGAGTATGAAAGCAGCAATGAAAACAAAACTGCACTAAATGATGGTGATATAAATAATAGCAAATTTCAAAATCAAAAGAAACGTTTGCGCCACGGCTCGAGCCCAACAGACCAGATTAACAAACAGCCTGTTAAACGAGTGCAAAATGATCACACACTTGTGACATGGTCTCAAATAGGTAAGGGTGGTCGAGGTGGACTTAGTGGATCAAATCCAAAACAACCCACAATAGCATCATACTGCACTACTTCACCAAAACAATCATCACAGAATGTTCGTGGCACAAACCCGACAGTGCCTGCTACAAAACCTACACAAAATAACAATAAACAATCTCCAATGATCAACAAGTCAAAAACTGAGAGAAATAAAGGAAATGTGTTGCTACATGATGAAAACGCCAAACCTTCAAAACAGGATACAAACACGTTTGGACAGGTTAAAACTTTTGAGCAAGAACAAAATGAAAATGATTCAGACAGAAACACACAAACACCACAGGATGTTGAAGAATATGGAGGCAAAAATGTTTTTCAACATGTCAATGACTGGTAAAATATAAATATGATAAATATGATGAATATGTGTATCGATTTTAACAATCGATAGTTAAATTATGTTTGCTGATAATAATAATATATATAATACATCATGATAAAACATATAAAACAGAATGGAAATAGTCTCATTAAATACAAGGGGGTTAAATGATACCTCTAAAAGAAAAACTCTACTTAATTGGTTTAAAGCACGAAACTCCCATGTCATATGTCTACAGGAAACATTTATTAAGGAGAATAAAGTCACAGAATTTAACAGAGACTGGGACGGTGTATGCATACATTCAAATACAAATTCAGCACATAGTCGAGGAGTCTCCATATTACTAAAGAAAAATTTTGATTGTGAAATAATTAATACGCATCGAGGTCATGATGGTAGATCTTTGTTGATAAACATTACCTGCCACAGCCAAACATACACTATTGTAAATGCATATGCTCCTAATGAGGAAAATAAACGCAAAAACTTTTTTCAAAACCTGTCTAAGTGGGTAAAAGACCACTCCCTAAATAATAATGCTATCATCATGTGTGGTGACTTCAACTGCTCCATAACATCTGCAGATAGAACAAATCCCAATTCAGATAACTCGAGGCTTGATTTTACTAGGCTATTAAAATATAACGACCTGAATGATACATATAGGGTACTTAACCCTACAAAACATGGCTTTACATATAGCAACAAGTCGGCTACAACTCAAAGTAGAATTGACTACATCTTAGTATCTAATTATGTATTAAGCAGAGCCACAAAAAGTTACATACTCACGGCTCCTAAATGTCCGGACCATAAGGCTGTAATGCTTAAGGTACAAGCCGAAAACAAACGTGGCCCAGGGTACTGGAAGCTTAACACTTCCTACTTATTAGATGATAATTATAAAACAATGATCAGGCAAACAATACAAAAAACAGTAAATGAAACACAAAGTCTTAATGCTACCCTACGCTGGGACTACTGTAAAGTAAGAATTAAAGAAATGTCAATAGAGTATGCAATTCTCCAATCTCGTATTATGAAAAAAGAAATACAAGAATATGAGAAACGATTATATGATATCGATAACAATATTTTAAATGATGCAATAAAACAAAAAAATGAAACATTGATAACCCAGCTAGAAACAGAAAGACATACTTTAAAGGCAAAACTAGATGAATACTATAGTAAAAAAGCACATGCTATGCTATGCTATGGGCAATGTAATTAGGTCCCGTTTAAAGTATATCGAAGATGGTGAAAAAAATACAAAATTTTTCTTTGGGCTTGAAAAGAAACGACAAACAAACAACCTAATCAATAGTGTATATAATGGGAAAGGGAAACTTGTTTATGATTCCAATGAAATATTGAATGAGGGAAAACTCTTTTATGAAAAATTATTTAAAAAGAGACATATAGATGATAGTGATGTAGATAATTTTTAGATGGAATAAACAATAATAGCTATCTCTCTGATGTTGAATCAAACATTTGTGAAGGAATGATTAATGATATTGAATGTGAAGATGTTGTAAAAAATCTCTCTCTAAGAATAAATCTCCTGGTCTAGATGGACTACCTGGAGAATTTTACACTTGCTTTTGGTCTGATATAAAAGATCTTGTAATCCAATCCTTCAATGATGGTTTCCTAAATGGAAAACTTGCCCATTCACATAGGCAGATAATCATATCGTTAATATTCAAAAAGAATGATAGGAAGAAATTCAAGAATTATAGACCTCTCAGTTTATCAAATGTTGACTATAAGATTCTAGCTTTTATTTTGGCTAAAAGGTTACAGAAAGTTGTACACAAACTGATATCCCCGGAGCAAGTTGCATATATTAATGAAAGATATGGGTAATAACATTAGACTCTTTGCTAGATGTAATTGAACATACTGAAAAGGAAAACAAAAAGTGGGGTATTATTATTTTTAGATTTCGAAAAAAGTTTGATTCGCTAAGCTGGAATTTTATACACAAATGTCTATATAAGATGGGATTTGGGCAAGATTTTCGTCGATGGATAGAAATAATCTTTAATCAACCAGTTGCATTTCTGAAGATTAATGGTTTTTTCTGTCAGAGGCAGTTCAAATTGAAAGAATTAGAGAAACTATTATTAAATGAACTTATAGGGTACTGTACAGCAAGAAAGACAATTAAGATTGAAACAAAGAGTGATTTGTATAACCAAATGATATGGGGGTAATAATGCATTCATGAGTAGAGGTAAATGTCTTTTTCAATGCTGATTTTATATCATCTGGTTATATCTATTTACATAATGTATTAAATAGAGATGGTACATTTAAGAATGACATACTAGGCAACATCTCTAATAAAAATATGTTTTTGAGTACCATGTACTCCATAAAAGATTGTCTGAAGAGATATAAAGACATACGATATGGAAATGAAAATGAACTAGTCATTGAAGACCAACAAATAAACAGGAATATAGGTAAATGTAACAAAGAAATCTAAATACTATTATAAATTGATGATAGAAAAGAAGGTCATGAAAATAAAATGAATGAAAAATGGTGCACTACCCTTGGAATTGAGGTCAGTTGTAAACATTTTACAACAATAAGATGAAATCCATTTACGATAAAAAAATATCTTCATTTAACTACAAAATATTTAATGATCTATTACCAACTGGTAAAAACCTTAAAAAATGGCAAAAAAGTGACACGCCAGAATGCATATATTGCAGAGATCAAAATCATAACTTGCTTCATCTTTTGTTAGAATGTGTTCACATAGAGAATATTTGGATATATGTAAAAATATACTTAAAATTAACATTGATCATAGTGTCGTCATCTTTTGGCACTAATGATAATGATATAGCAAATAACACAATCTCACTGATATCCTATATTATATTTAAAAAGTATATCACAGACAGAAACCGTGCATCTGATGTCATATCTGTTACGAAATATATTCAACTAGAACTGGCATACTATATTCCAGTTTATTCTAGTTCAAAATTTGATTCTCTAAGATTGTTCAGTGAAAAATTGTTGTGAACTGAAAATGATGATATCAACGTAAATTTACATGTACCATGTTTGTAAAAACCATATGATTAATCAAAGTACTCCCGTAAGGAATCAAAATTTAGTAATTACATTATTACAATACTTTGAATTTTCGTTTAGCCTCATCAACAAGATGCTATTTCAATATAAGCTATATCCAACAAAGACATTAATAACAAAATGTTAATGTATATTGATTGTTACAATCTGAATGTATATGTGTGTATGTGTGTGTGCATATGCATATATATATGTATAGATGCACCTGTGTTTATATACTTTCATTTGTCATTAATAAATAACTGAGTGATAAAAAAAATATTGGTGAATGGCAATGATAAAAAGGCCATTAATAATACACACATGGTGTTGCATAGCGGCAGGATTTCAGACTAAACATCAATCACAGAAACAAATTACCCTTTATAAAAAAAATGGTGTTTCAAAAAATTACATTATACTTTACAATGTGGAATGTCAAGCCTTTAGACCTTGACTTGCTTTATTGGTACAAACGCTACACAGCGTAAATTGCATTACACATACAACATACAATCACAGCAGAAAAATTCTGAGCAGTTTTTCTAGTTAATGTAGCCAAAGAAAGTGCACGAAGATTAGATATGCCTATAAAAAAGTGATGTCCTATTCAATGCAATGGTCAAAAGCAATTTCTTTGGAAACAATGCAATCGGCTAAAAGTGCATCGGAAAAATGGAGAATATGTACATGAATCATAACATACAACCACAGCATAAAAAATTTCTGGATCAGTTTTTCTAGTTAATCTTAACCAAAGGAAGTGCACAAAGAACAAATAGACCTGTAAAAAGGTGATGTCCTATTGAATGCAATGGTCAAAAAAGTGTAAAAACGCCCCAGGAAAGTGACTGTAAGGCGATTTCCAAAAGTAAAAAAAAAAAAAACAAACAAAAACACAAAAAAACATGTGCCACTCCCCTTTTGCGTAATTATATATAAAGTGTTCTTGTCATAGCAATAATGATTTGACCTGATTGTTTGATCCCGTTATTAGGTTACGGAAAGTTATTGTAACACATCTCTTCCTGTTTTAGTCATCCATGTGTGCACATTTACCCTAGATAAAATTAAAATTAAAGAATCACTGAATATCTCTGCAATCATATCAACATGAACACCCCAATAATATTAAGTATCCAAAATGCATTCGAAATGCAATTTAAATAGAGAACACATATGAATGAGATAAATGGAAATAAGGTGGGGTTTGAAGAATTTATACACACTGTATATAATGAACTTGGCAACATGGGTATGTAGGTTCCATTATGTAGACATGCCAAAAAAATATGATAAATTTGCCAAAAAGCATAGCCAAGGTTGATTTGGAAAAAGGCTTCTGAATGCCAGTAAAATGACATAAAGCTGATACACTCAAATAAAGTAAAAACAACAGTTACCCCATAAGTGTATAAAAGGAGGGTCATATGAACCCCTCGACCAGCCCCCTTTTTTACAACTTGTAGACTAGGTGCCCCAATTAGTTAGGGCAAAATCCCTGCTCACGCTCTTTCGTTTGTTACCGCATTTCTGCCGTTGGAATAGCATATGAGAGGTTCACAGTGACGTGACGGAAAGTCATTGCATAAACAAAATGTGTTGTCGCCACGTTTAGACTTATAAAACCTTTATTCAAATGCGTCTGTTGAATTTCACTTTAGGGACGATGCAATATTTAACAGGCAGGGGACCGGTGCATATCAAAAAACTTGTCTGAAAAAAAGTCTTGTCCCCTGCTGATTTGATGAAAAAAACTGATGTCCCTTGACCTCTATTCATAAAAAAGGTCTGTCCCCTCCATGAATATTCGCGTGATTAATTTGCCGATTCGCTCACATCAAGGTGGGATTTCAGCAGCTGAAAAAAGTACATGTCCTCATGCCCAACAAGAATGAAAAATTCTTCCGGTCCCCATACTTTTGCACCTTGAAAAAAGTACCTGTCCCTCTACCAAATGCACCGGTCCCCCTCCCTGGTAAATATTGCACTGTGCCTTAGATCCTTCGCTTATGAAAGGGGGTCAGAACAATTAATCAAAATTCTATTTTGCCACATAGTGATTTATGATGTCTTGAACCCAGCAAACAGAAGCTATGTTAGTCTAGGAACCATTAAAAACCTAACAAATATATGTGTTTATTCTTCCTGGATGTATTCATACGGGAAGTTTTTGGCTTCAAAAACTTGTCTTATCATTTGTCTTGTCATTATCATGGTAGAAATGCGGCATATAATAGGCCTAATATAAGCCGTATAAGAGAGATCGCAGTAAATTAATCAACCCATTTTTTTCAATGATGGAGTAAGGAATTGAACAGTGTGTTTTATAATACATTTTTTTGTTTAAAGGGGTAGCATTCTAGTAAATAAATGTAAGATATTGCATTACTCGTCAAATGATTGAAGATGTTATTCTATACAGCCTCAAGAGCATTGGTGGGTTTTAATTATTCATTTTAGACGTAGTCTTGGATAATTATATCTTCATGTTTTACACCTTAGAGAAAAAGCATAGATATTGGTGGTTTGGGTAGTTTAAATAGCTAAATATAGCTAGTACTTATTTCACCATAAGAATTTCTTAAGGATTATTGTACAGGGAAATATAGTTTATAATTAATCAAAATGTCAATTTAGTCGGCTTGTATTTTATACAAGTCATGTGCCTATTGTGACTTATTGTTTATATCACTTTTTGTGGAAAAATGATATTGTAATTTTATAGTCATAAAAAAGTAGTATACACATGGGATGGAACTTAATAAGTAATCCACTTTTTTTTTCCTCCCCAACCATTTATATTACTACTTATATGAATCTATGTGAAGTATACATGTGTATATAAGATATTTATAATCAATTACATATACCTGGTTATTAAACTTAATATTGTTAAATCTTCATATATTGAAGTCATAAAAAGAATAAAAGAAAATTTTTAAGGAAATTTGTTCATACATCAACCCGGGGGTCTCCCCAGTCCCAGAGACCCCGGGAGTTATGAACTGATTTTTTCCGTTTTTTAAAACTTAT
>JAGTTF010000901.1:0-11615 GCA_019095985.1 Streblospio benedicti | reverse complement strand
TTACATTAGTAGGTATGATAACACCCCTGTTCATTGTAAAGGAAAAGACGTTGACAAATTTTGTTGTTATTAAAAAGGTTATTTGTCTCTATATTTATTCCAAAACTAACTTCTAATGTGGTTGCAGGTTTATTGTTTCATTTTGATTCGCATCTGTAAAAAAGACGTTTGGTGACATGAATTCACAAAAGGCTCTTCAAAGATGACTGCTAAGAAATTAGCAGAAACTGGTCAATCACTTTGTTTTAAAAGAGGATACAGATCTGCCATCGAATGTGTGCTTTGTAAAGAAATGGTTAGTCCATCTCAAGTCACAATTTCAAACTGCTATACGGAAAAGACTCTATCTGATTTCTTGTCTGAGCTTATTCCACTGAGCAAAGTCAATATCAATCCGGTGCTTTACCATGTAGACATCTGTCAACAATGGGAAGTACTTTGAACGTGATCAGATCCCATCTCTGAGCTACAGTTTCCAGTGTAGGTAGTGTCACATGTAAGGCAGATTGACTAGCTGTGGATATACTATCACGGCAGTGGAGTGTATTAAGCGCAAATTAGAAGCTGACACAATCCTATACAAATGAACTAGTCTGAACCCAGCTCAAATCCTGACACTCCTAGAACTCTGCCTTAACACGCCATATTTGATGTAAAAGGGGCAATTCTTTAAACAAACACACGGGACAGCCATGGGAACCCCAGTCCCTGATAGTTGCCAATTTGTATATGGAAGACTTTGAAAATAGAGCACCAACACCCCGCCCCCCACATGTGGTACCGATACGTAGTTGAAACTTTGTTGCTAATAGTAGTATGGAAGGGGCATAAGTCACAGTACTCTCCAGGGTACTGCAGTATTCTGCACAAACGAGGCTAGATGTAGGAAAGGCGCCGGATGTTTTCAATGGAACAATCGTTACTTTCATATATCTCAGGACCGTCTCTACAATTGAACTAATTGGCATCGAATTTGCATTGCTCAGCAATACTCCCGGCCGCGAGCTGCAGACCTCGCGGATCGCTCATCCCTGCCGCTCGCTCGCTCGCTCAGGCCGTGGTTGGACCGAGGGTCAAAAGTGACAGGTGACACAATTTATGGGCTAGCCCCAGTGTCGCTCGGGCGTTACCTGTCATCCAGCCCCAGTGCCAGGCATAGGCCACACTACTCTCCAGGGTACTGCAGTATTCTGCAGTACCCTGGAGAGTATGTGGCCTATGCCCCCTCCATACTACTGCTAATCCATGAATATTTCATAGAAGGTTTTACAAATCAAATCAGCAGCATTGATCCATAGATAAAATTCACCAATGAACCAGAGGTGGATTTCAAGATACCATTTCTTGACACTTGTTTCAAAATCAGTTACAATGCCACTACCTCAATTGAAGTCTATTACATATCTACTGACACTGATCAATATCTTAATCTCCAATCAAACCATCATTTGAAACATAAAAGATTAGTAGTCCGACTCTCCTAAACCACGCACGCAATTTGGTCACCAAGTCTGAAGACCAGGGCAGGGAGTGTGAGGATGTAAAAGTCATGTTAAAGGAAACCGGGTATAAACCCTGGGTGTTTAAAGTAACGAAACCTAAGGACAAAGAGTCGTCCAACCTCGCAAATAAAGAATTCAGTGTAAAAGCCGAATCTGCATCCCATATATGAGGGTTCAGTTTTTTTTGCGAACGAGGAGTCAGTACTTACCACAAACAGTCGATGCTGCCTTCTCCGAAGGATAAGTTACTGGATGACTCTAAATGCGGCTTTATTTATGAAGTACAGTGGTCCAAGTGTAAGTAAATGTATGTCAGTAAGACAGGACAGACCCGGAATGCTTTTGTCAAGGAGCATTTGAACCCAAAGAAAGTGTCCAATGCCGTTTGTTGAGCTTATTTTTACATATTTGTTTACACAATATCCTTACTATGGTTAATGACTCAATAGGTATACAGGTTTGTCAAAGAATTACTGTATAAATGGTGTCTCTGGCTTGTTTCTATTCATGTTTTGTTAACATGAATTCATAATGATGTGTGTTTGCATTTACACAGATAATGGAGAGAATGCCTGACTCATATATTCTATACTACGTGAGGGACCCAAGGGCGACTGTGAACTCCCGAAAGAAAGCAGGCCTTATGTGGAAGGTACCATTTTCTTTGATCTTAGTTTGCCAATCGCAATATCATTTCAATCAAGATGAAAAGTCTTCAGGGAGCACAGCGTAGCTAGAACGATATCGACTTATAAGCAATGTAAGCTGTAGATGTTAAAATATTTTGAAAGCCCTTTTAATCAACAATTACATTGTAATATCACGATTGTAAAGATTTCACCCGCTGTCATCGTGGGGAACAAGAATAAAGGCAATTTTCCAAAACTTATCCAGTATAGTTAAGTTTAATCTAGCAATTTGTAATTTAGTTTAGTTCATGTTTAATTTAAAGAAAATAGATTGAAGTGGCCACTTCTGTAGATATATACCTTTCTCCTAAAATGTACGTACTAATAAGTTCAATCAAAACCTTATCAAATAAAACTTTTATCAGGCTAGTGACAAAAACGTGGTGGAGGAGAGCCGGCAGCTGTGTGCGCGTATGCGTCACGACCTAGCCTTGTATGCACAACTGGCAGCGCGCCATCCGGGCTCTGTCTACTTGCTGCGCTACGAGGACCTCATCCGCGACGTGAATGGCACGCTGCGTACACTTTACATCAATTTCCTGGGCGAGGAGGATGCACCTCAGAGCGTGTACGACGCTGTTTGGCACATGACACACAGCGACAAGAGTGGACACGGCTTCAGCACATACAGAGCCAATGCCTCCGCCTCAATCCACAACTATAGGAAAATATTGTCCCCGGAGGAGATTGCTAACATGACGCTTATATGTAAAGACGTGCTCATTACATTAGGATATGATGATTTATGATAATGTGAATCATATATGAATATCATATACTGTTTACAACGGTCCACTTCTCGCAAAATCAAGAGCATATCTTGCCCAAATTCAGAGGAAGAACAAAATTGGAGGTATCAGTTTAAATAATAATACATGAAATGTATCAAAATTTGTAAGTGTCTAAGGGTTTCCATTCTGTGGGATCATCACAGCATGACTGCAGAGTATAAAGCTACCTTAGTAACATTGAATGTGTTCATCGTGTTGCAGCCTATCAAATCTCTCATGTGTATGACATGATTTTCGATTCATGCCAAATGACCTTTGACATGTGCAGGGAGATTTAGAATGTGGCAGCAGTTATTGCTGAAACTGTCGAGCAATAAGTAAATAAATAATTGTGTTGTGACAAGATGAACTAATCTTGCTAATGTCACCTTAGTAAATTGCACTGGGAAATGTATATACTAGGATCCTCTGTTACACACAGGTTGTTAGGTTTTGATCTCACTTACTATGCCCACTATATTTAATTATTGTTTTACTTATTTACTTTGACTTATTTACAAATAAAATTTATGATATTAATACAGTAAATTAACAATAATTTTAAAACATTAGAATAATTAAAATTACCGTATTAGACGACAGGGGTGGAAAAAAGTGGATTACATATCAAGTTCCACCCCATGTATATGTTCTAATCACTGTTATTTAAGCTTCTTCTTTTTCGGGTTCCCCTCCTTGGCTCTCATGTGTCCCTGGCTCGTTTCGTGGTCCAACACTTTCTGGTGGTCTGTGACAGGTTTTGAAGACGGTACTTGGTTCTTTGACGCCACCTTCCGTCCGTCCTGCCCTTCCAGGTTGTAGTTACTCGGTGTATTGTCCTCTGGATCCAGCTGCCCAGTGGAGTCGCCAACCCTACCTTCGGTTCCATTCTCTGTGCCTTTCTGCGTCTCGGGTTTAGGGTACTTTTCTTTTTCCTCAGAACTTCCAGGTTCACGGATCGACTTTAGGGTCATCATGGGTAACACAGTGGACGCAAAAATGTGGCTCATTCCACTCGTGTTGGTGTCTCCCCCCACAGGGTTCACCACAGCCATTGCATCCCTCCGCGGATCCTTACTGGTTGGCTGAGAGAGGGTCACTCCACACGTCCCACCATGCCGTGCCAAAAGTAGGTCCTGTTGGGCCCTGACATCACAAACAGTTCAATACATATGTAATCAATAAACATATACTACTCATAGACATATTTAATCAGATCACTTGTACTTCTTTAATACATAAAAAAATCTCTTTTTGCTGTTCTAATACGGTGGCATCAGTTCAATCTTACAACATTGGTGTTGTGAGTTCGAGTCCCAGCAGGAACATTTGACATTTTGAAATTGATGCATAGGGTTGTTAAATATATTTTGGAATATACTTGTCAAAGAAAATTCTTATGAGACTGTTTTTTTTTAAACATGGGCGTGTGGGAGACATTTCATAAATGGCCGCCACATTTACTAAATTAGGTGTAATGTGTGAGATTAGACACTGGTAGAGTGTTAAACTTGTGAGCAAAGAGTTGTGATGAATTGCAGCTAGTATTGTCATATCTTTGCCACTGTGGGACTATTGGTTTTCTGATGGTATCATTGTAATCTCCCAGTAAAATTTTCATGGCTGAATGGATAGGGAGACTCAGGCCCAGAAGGTCGAGGGCTTGTATCCCACTTGAGAACAAAATTTGTGAGGTCTTAGAAATTCAATCTATAGAATCGAATTATCATACACACCACTTGGGGTACTGGATCATTCACTGGACAAACATATAGTAAACGAAATATCAGTTAGTTGCATTGTTAAGTTATACATCTGGCAGCTTGGGATAAAAGTATGCGGTTGGTCACATCACTATGAGGTTGTGAGTTCAGTGCCACCAGAGTGTTGGTCATTCAATAATGAAAGCGCTCGTCACCAACTTTCTGTGGTCATTTGACATGCCAGCCGTGACTTTCCAATAGGTAGCGATGGATGAGTGCACATAGCGATGGCCTCATGACCAGAAGCTTGCAAGTTCAACGCCAGCGTCGGACTGTTGGGCCATTGGACCATTGGGATTTCAGTTTATGATTTTGTCGGACCAATGGACCGTCGGACCATAGGGACGTCGGACCAGTGGGATGTCGGACCATCGAACCTTATCTTAAAGTGTCGGACTATTGGGCATTCAAAACTATTGATTTTTTGCTCCCATTTGAAATGCATGTAGATCTATTGGGCTGTCGGAACAATGGGCCGTCAGACTATCGAGATGTTATCGTCCTGTGGGGGTGACTGCACATCTCCCGCCTGCGGCTTGATCTAACTTGAGGCTTTCTTTGACGTCCTTTGGTGGAACATCGGTCGTCTTTTGGTTTGCGACTCCGTTGTCATCTTCGTGGTGCCCATCTCGCAGCATGTCCGTTCCTTAGTGGCTGCTCATGCTCTCAATGGAGTATCGCGGTCACCGTTGTCTGGTTGCGTACATTATGATGTGATGGTGCTCTTGCCGTTGGATCTTGTGACCTTCCCACCAAGGGCATCTCTACCCCTGTGTCGGACATCATGACTCAATATCAACATACACAATGCATCTGTTGCATGTGCAGGACTGTTGCTGAGTACAAACATGACATTGTGAGATATACTAATACTATATGCTATGTTTAATGTAGATTGGAATATGTACTGTATACATGTTACTTGGTTGCATTAGTTGGAAAATGTAGTTAAAAGGTGGAACTGATAAATGGCTTTAGAGTGTTTATTCTGTAAGTATTTCATGCACATTTGGCTTCTTGTATGTGTAATGATTTATATAATTTAATCTTGTAATTCACGCAAATATCTTTTAATACTTTGTAGATTGACCTCTTCATTTTGATAAAAATATATCACAAAATCATAGGGAAACTTTCTTCATGAAAAAGTCAATATGGTGAAAGTTGCATGCACGCTGCCTGATTGCACATTTGAGACCGAGGATGTGTCTGAACCATTAGGAATTGCTCTACTGAAGAATCATGGTTTGTCACATGAATCATCAACCTCAGCTCCTGCCCCTACAACCCACCAGTCACAACCACCTAGATTAGAGCACCCAATGATCAACATAGTTGCTTCTATTGAAGATTGTAACATATTCGTGAGAAGATGGGATGTTTTCCCCAATGGCTTTGGAATTGATGAAAAATCTGTGGCCTCTGTGCTGGAGCTGAACTTGGTGCCTGCCTCCTGAAAATACACCCAAATGAAGTATCAGAAACAGTACCAAAACTGCTAGAGAATTTACGCATTTTGGCAATTATCCCTGTGGCAATTTTTTTTCCTACGCACGGAGCTGCTAATGCTACTGTGAAGAAAGTGGCAATATACACTACTGCCGGCCTTGTGAGTTCACCGCATTCCCCTTGACAGGGGCCCGAGGGCGGTGCGGTGGGCAAAGCCCACACATGACCCCGGGAGGTCTGCGGTTCTCTAGATGACTCCTCGTTGTGTACTAATTCTCTCCACGTGTGCCCCGGCCTAGGTTCCGGTTACCCACTGCCAAGACAGTGTTCACCCCTGGGTTTCACAAGAGGCCTCCACACGGGGAGGACTTTGCACCAGTGCTGACACGCATGTGCTTCAGGCGTCCCCTACACACACACACGCGGACCTTAGACCACGAGAGGAAGGAAAGCCACTGACCAACCTTGGAAGAACAAGTGAATGTGGGCCTACTCTGAGAAATAGGTCGACAACCCTACTTGCTGCCCATCCAGCATCTAAGAGAGAACTGCTGCTATTGGGCTCACAACTAGTAAAAGAGAGTACTGTTCCCTAATCCTACAATGGCCATAATAATGAACAACAACAAAGCCTACCAAGGTGTATGTAGCCTAGGAAAATCTAACCTACTCCACTGCAACTTATACTAAGGGGCTGCTTTATAGTCTGCAACCATGCTACAATGAGTCGGGCACTGGAGCCTGCTTTTACAAGTTTTGCTACACACTCCCCCAATATCCATGTGGGTGCCCCGTTCCACTTATAAGGGAAGAAGACATCCCCATGGACACTTACACATAGTAAAATGAGTAATCCGGTAGTATCCGCGAGTGAGAGGTCAGCATCCAAGGACATTGTCAGGTTGAACTTCACAGTGTGTGCGCAGCGCACACCCGGACACTGCCAGATGCGACCACTGTACGGCAAGTGGCGAGCCAACGCTGTTTGCCAGGAGGTCCAGTGGGAAAACCAACTCCGTGGAACGTGCGCCGAGCCTGGAATCTGAAAAACAAAACAAGTAAGCCCTCCCCCAACATGCAGCAGTTGCTTTTCGACTCATGGCTGTTGCACGTTATGGGTGCACAACTAACCCAAGCTGATGCGCGTTATGGGTGCACAACTAGCTCACTGCTTTGCTCTAGGATGTACTACTTCGGGGGGAACGACAAACAGGTGAACTGTCCAAAAACGGCGAATACTATCGAATTAACAACAGGGATACGGGCGGGAAGTCACGACTACAAGTATGCGGCGACCGTGTAGAGTCAATTAGCACGTGACTGAATCAGGGGGGCCACTGTAGGTCGGACCATCCTTGGACTGACAAGCCCAACAGCTACGGGATCGGGGTGTCTCAGCCACCAAGATTTCGTCACGCCTCGTTCGGCGTTGGTGGGCTTACGACCCTACTCCGCAGAGCTCGGTCAGTCCTCAACGTCCTGTGACCGCCATTAAGATCCGTCGACCCGACACGATACACGAGAAAACTGTGGCTGACGTCCTTGCAGCGAACTGGTATCATGGGATTGCTCCAGCGAAACACACCTCTATAGTTCTGAACCTTTTCCCCGCGGGGAGAGGAGGAACAGCACTTTGACGATTTCCTTCCCCAGTTCGCCCCACTCCCTAGGGAGTGAACGACATGGACGTGGAGTCTCCCCCATGTGGTGGCGTCTCTACGAGTAGAGCATTCACGGCAGCGAGGTCTACCTGCATGTTGACAGTCTGTGATCCCGGATCACTGACGAAAAGTCGGACAGTGACGGGGTCTGCAACTCCGTGCCTTGTGCTGTGTCGCGATGCTCGGGCTCTACGCCTTGTGGACGAGTTGACCGGTGTCGCGGTCGCGGAAACTGTCGCTGCTGAGGCTGTGCTGTTGCCGGGTCGCATCTCTACCGGGGTAGAGGTGGCTTGAATGTGCTGTGCCAGTTCACAAAGGTTGTCGAGCTGGTGCTCGAGTTCCCTTTAGCAGCATGGGGATTGCTTGACTCTTGATCCCGCAAGCAACAATACTCCTGAAGTCTGGCGGCAATGTCTTGTAGAGACTTGGACACTTCGCGTAGGCTGCGGGAATTCAACCCTTTGTGCCAACACATGCGATCCATGTCCAACGTACGGCGTCCAGTGTACTCCTTGGTTAAGGACAGCTCCTGCTTCATAACCTCCATCTCCTGGCAAAGCCGGGAGACTTCAGCTCGACTTCAACTCGATGACCTCCACGTAGGAAGTGGATCGGCTGGGCAGGTCACGGAGTTCTTGCTCCAGGGTTCTGTTTCCACTTGGTCCTGGCAGTCTTGTGGCGGTTTCCTGAAGTGTGACTGTGCTGATGACTTCACACAGGTGTACATGGCAGAGTAGGGATGGAATGTCTCATCGCCTGCCACACTCGCTTCGATAGCAGTCCATGCCTGCATAAAATCATGTACTGGCTCTTCAACGTTTCTGATACGGCTTTCCAGGACTTCTTTACCGTCTCTTAGTCTGGTCTCTCACAGTTGTCCAAAGACCCTGTGGAGGACCACATCACCTTGCCTCGGCTTGGTGTTTGGTGAACGCGGAGCTTGCCCGACGGGATAACAATGGTTGCGTCGCGCCAGAGTCACGTGACCTCATCATTGATGACAGTCGATTGCTTCCCCACCTCCGCTGCTTCTTGTCATGCTGTGTTGACCTCTGCTTGCCAACTGGCGACATGCTGGTCAAGGAGTAGGTTACTCTGCTTAAGCCGCCGACCTTCTTTCTGCAGCGCGTCATGATCAGAACGCGCTTCCCCTAACTCGGCCTCAAGTTTGATGTTGTTGGCCTTGTACCGCTCAGCTCGCGCATATGCTGCCTTTTCGTCGGCGACGAGTACGACTCACTCGCTACCCCATGCTGTACGAGCTTCCTTGAAATCTTGGTCTAGCTTTCTGTGCTTTCCACGTAGGATATTCAGCTGGTCTTCTGTTGTGACAGCCCGTGTCTGCCACTCCTTTTCGCTGGATCGCAAGTCATCCAGCAAAGCGCCTGTCCCTGTTCTCTGCGACTTCTGGGGTGTCACGGGACTCGTCGAGTTGCCTTGTGCATGCTTCGTCGCAGAGGGTACCTGCTCCTTTGGCTTTTCTTCTTTGGCAGGTGTCTTGGGCTTGGGGGAACCTCGCTCCTGAACTCGAGGACTCGAGGCTTCCTCTCCTGGGAAGGTGGACGAGCTCGTCACTGTACTTGCTGCTGGCTGCTTGCCATGCGACCCCATGCTCTTCTCCAATGAAGTAGAGTTAGAAGACATGATGGTCGCGAGTTCGGCTGCTGTAGGCTCCGAAGCTTGTTACCGCTTTACCCCCAGAGTGCTTCTTGCTGTATGCTTTGCTGTCAGCAGTAGAGGATCTCTGAACAGCGCGACTGTAAGTTCCAGTGACCTTGGAGGGTGCTGAGCTGGACTCTGCGAAGCTGGCTATCCATTTGGCGTAGTCAGTCTTACACATCTCCAACCAGTCCATGTGCTGACGCCCCCCATCCTTTCTTGGTGTCATCAATCCATTGCAAGTGAAATCCTACCACGACCCTTGCTAGGTTGTCATTGCTGTACCAACGCTTTCTCCTGATGATTTTGGGTACCCCGACTCTGTTGTGATAAGCCTCCATGAACTCTACCACCATCTGCTGGGCGACGGACTTGTCATCCTTGACATCCAAATCCCTGTAATCAGGTACGCGATATCCCATGGAGTCGTTAGCTGGCTCGTCCCAGTCCCACTATCTTGTAGGCTTTGCATCGAAGGCATTCTTCAACACCCCCTTGCGAATCTTGAGCTCCTCGTAGTGTTGGTCAAGGAGATGGTCCACCGCTGTTGATACAGACGGAAAACACAACCCCTGACATGCTGTGTCATTCGTGTTGACTGGCTTGGCACGGCAACAAGGTGCTGCAAAGCAGCAACCCTGACACATGTGAAAGTGCTGCCAATGCTCGAGGACGCATCCGTGTTCTTTGAAGGACTTGGAGATGGGTTCACACTGCGGCTCTACAGCGAGCCGGCTGCAGTCTTCCAGTTGACGATAGAGTCAGTGGACTTCCTTCACTATCATCGCTTGAGGTTGTGGCAGTGCTCCCTGTGGTGCGTCTGATGCAGCCCACGGCTCACATCCCTTGACTGGGCATCTCATGCCACTCTCGGGCCATGCCACCTAGAGGGCTTCGATGTTCTTCCTCTACATCGTGTGCTTGGTGAGCTGCTGAACACAGACTGTCACATCTGGGTGGAGCAAGGGGTAGCGAGAGTGCCCCAGGTTCAAAACCATACAGGTCACCTCACCCCACCTGTACTCCGGCTTCTTTTCAGCTAGACGAGGATCGTGGGGTCCTTAGCCCATCCACTTCACCCCTCGACGTTACCGTAGTCGGGCCCTGCTTGAAACTCGTAAGAGTGTTGAGGCCGCCCGGCAACTTCATCTGTGAGGAAGGTCACATAATCCAAGGAATCACCTTCCAGGAACAACCCCGGGTGTATACGTCCGCAAAGAACTGCAGTGCGACGCAACTCTGGTGCCCGCTGTCTTCTGTTGGAGCTGCTGTCGACTTGCGCTCGGCTGCGACCCCGCTCCTGCTTGTCTTGAGCCGACTTGCTTCACGCTGAAGCCGATAACACGTTACCATCATCCGCGTCGTCTCCACTGTCTGTTGCTTCGAAAGCAGAATCACGCCTCTCCGGGTCGCGATACTGCCCAGTGACGCTGGGTTTGGCAGTCGCAGTAGCCCCCTCCCCCGACACGCCCGTCTGTTCAACTTCCATACCCTTGACTATGGAAGACCCCGCTACGGAGGTGAGAGAAGACTCCCCAACACATAAGTGCTGAAGGGCCTCCCCGACTGCTGTTGTGGTCTCTGAGGGAGAGGGAGACTGATACCTGCCCGCTCACCCATCATCGACCGGTGGTGGCGTGGGCAGATGTCCATCGTCCACTCCGGCACCGGGTGAACCTGTATCAGCCATGACGGCTTCACAGGCCCATCAGGATGCCGGATCTCTGTCCTGAGTAATCAACGGGTTGCCCACTGGAACCCTGTGCTGCTGCTGTATCCTAAACGAATTCTTCAAACTCGAAAAACTGTTGCCAAAGTCTTCTAAAACACTTATTTCCAACAAATTCTGTGAGCAGAGTACGCAGCCCCCAGCACTCACGCTGGGAGGCTACGTGCACCGCTCGCCTAAGCGTAACGCTACCGTATAGTCTAGCCCGCTATATAGGTGTGGCGCATCGTTGCCAGCTCAGTTGCTGAATAAACTATTTCCAAGCTCATCATCTTATTCTGAGTACTTCAATGGTAGAGATAGTCAAAGATTGAATCTACCTTTCATCACTTCTCAAGTCTGTTGCAGATTACCCGCCGAGCAAGCGCCCCCTGCGAACTCCACGCCCACCTC
>JAGTTF010000900.1:0-15588 GCA_019095985.1 Streblospio benedicti | reverse complement strand
GTAGTTTGATTAATTTCCTTTTTGCTTTGTAAGTTCTGTAATTGTGTATTCTGCGATTGTGTTTGTAATTTGTAATTGTATATATATATATAAAAATGCATTATGTATTATTTTTTTTTTGTGTGTGTGTGTATGTAATATTTCTATGGACCGGTATAATCTATATATATATAGTATTATGATTGTGTCTGAAATAAACGTAAATAAAAAAAAAATAAAAAATAGCAGTACATTGTACATGCACCGATGACGATTATAAGACTAACATTAATTATAACAAACAAACAACTATGCCAGGCAGGTGTAGCATTTTTATCAATTGAGAAGTGGTCACTTAAGGCCAAGTCCCACTAGTTTGTGCGTAAAGGTCGATGCATAAATTCTAGGAATTTCCAGGCAAAATTTGTTATACTTCGGCGCTTTCAGTTGCTTCTTTTATTATGCAGTCTTGGTGTCTTCGAGCCATTTGTTTGTGGGTGTGCAAACGAGAGCTTATGCAACAGCACTTAACTGGTCATTGCATATTGACATAGATTTTGAAATAGCATATTGTGCATAAACCTTAAGAAGAGGAGTCCGATTATACTTTATATTACCCAAGCCCGATTGGGTTGGTTAAGACTATACGCACGAGGTCCGTAGGCTATGAACTCAACTCAGAATTCAGACAAAAATTCAGCAAAACGCACCGGATGACCCTGTGTTAGTACGGATGACCCCAAACGAATGACGTACATCACGTTCAGATAACTACGTCACACGTACGTTGATAAACGTGGTAGTTGCACCTACTGTACTCAATAATGGATAACTTAACACTTTCATATCGGCTAAGGAGAAGTAATTAGACAAATAAAAAACAGTGATGCTTCTATTTCTCAAAGTTTACATAGAAATGTCAAGGTACATTTAACAGTTTAATGAGGATACTAGCTGTCATTGTCCCACTGAACGTTGCCACTTGAAATCCCGTGGTCTGTCTGCGAATGTATGTTTATCAAAACGGGAATAGATAGACTGTATAGTTTTTCATGATAAGTAATACATGGAGGTCTACCTTTGATGGTAAAAACAGCAGTGAGTGTCTATAATGCTATCTAATAGCACGGGGAATTCTTAGTGGCTCTCTTAGTACATAATTTACTCGTGTTAAGCTGTATATCTCACATTATTATAATACATCAGAAAAAAAGCTGAGATTCCAACGCTTGATACAGTGTGTAACATCTTTGCTTTCTTGATTCTGTATTATTACCTTATGTGGTTCATAAATATCAATAATCAATCTCTATCCAGACGAAATTATGTTTATTTCTTAGGAAGCTAGTCCTATCTTTAACAAGGATATTTTCCTGATTTTGGTCGTCACACAGCTTCATGACAGACATTTTCGAATTGCTGAAAGGTGGAATGTTAGTGTGATATGCACTAAACTACCAATCAGTCTGTTTCGTCATCATTATATGAACTAATTTAGAAATATATGATGGTAAACGTGTTACATTTTTTATTGCTGTGGTCATATAATAGTGTTCATTTTATTGATTATTAAGACCATAGTGAATTCCATAGTACAAACAATTGAAATCATTCAAAATAAAGAATACTAAGTTTTCTTTAAAATGGTATATAATAGAATTCATTGAGTTGCATAATAAGCACAGACTAGAGTAAAAACTTTCACAGTAACAACTATATTACCAGTAAACACTTGAATCAACACCGAGCAGCAATTCATAGTGGTTATCTTTGAGTGGATTTTTCTCATGTTAAGCTGTGAGTCCTGCAATGCTATCATGCACCATCGGAAAGCTGAAATTCTGAGCTTTCCGATGGTATATGAAATCTTTGGTGCCCTCTGATGGTACCAAATCTCAAAAATCCGGCCATTGGCCCATGCACTAAAATGACAAAAACCTTAAGCAGATTTAACACGAATGATACACAGACAATACACTTACAAAATACAGATAATACACGGATCATCCACGTACACTCCACATACACTCACGCAAACATGATATTTTGGTTGCAAAGTACTGATAAACCTAGCACAGATGAATATTGGATAAATGGCGTATTGCGCGGACGTTTTACGGACAATGTACGTTTGTGATATCACGTACAGTCCACGTACGATATGAAAATCTATCCGCACAAGTATTTTTGAACATTCTAAAATGATTAGTGCAGACATCTCGACCCGTATAATCTCTTCACGTAATTCGCCGTATAAAAACGGACGAGGCACTGATGGTCGGCGTATCCATGGATGAACCACGGATGAACCACGTAATATGTGTTTCATCCGTTTTTTCCATGTGACAGTGACTTAAGACAGGTCATGACCCTCATTCACCAGTCTCAAGCATCTGGCATTGACGTCACAGGAGTAGGGGTATACATGATGATCGCGGCTACCCACGCATCCCGACTGTCACGTGATCTTGCATCATCTTAGCACGAGGACTCATACCAACATGACGGCTGAAATATTGAAGTTTGAATGATTATGATATAATGAACTTGTAACGCGCGATTTAGCTTGTGTAATTAACAGCAAGAAGGGATCAAGCACCGTTTAGTTTTACTGGGAGCACCTGTCAATTGCGGATTCGTCGTCCAAAGGTGAGTCAAACTTTCAGTTTCTGCCTCGCCCTGCTGTTGTCTAAAAATGGCGTGTCATTTTGATGACGTCATCGCCACGCCACATTGATTGACGAAATACTAGTACTTTCAAAATGAGCATTGATCTCTATTTCTTCTATCTCTATTTCTTGGTTCATGGGTTCTTCTTTTATCCGGTGTTCACATTGACTTCAAGATATTTGCGATATTTGCCTATTCCAAACCTGATGAAGACCATATAAGGATATCTTTTTTAGTGCCTCCCTGTTTTTCACATGGGTTATTTTTTTATATTTGTATTTTGGTGTCCACATCAAAATATGGAATTAATTATAATTTTTTTTTAAAAAATACTATGTGATGGGAAATGATAACAGAAACAATTTAAAAAAAAGATTTTTAAAATCCGATGGATAATAAGAGAGATATGGCCAATTTAGCATCAAATTTTGGGCTGTTGTGATTCCTTGTTTTTCCTTGTCAGCGTGTGTAAAAACCTGGACATTTTCCTGCTTGTGCATGTTCTGTGGGCGTTCACCCAATTCAGAGATCATTTTTTTATCTAATGTATTGTGTTTGCTATAGCATCAATTCATATAAAAATAAAGTCCTATATACAAAATTGCCTGTTGTTTCTTGTTTTCACTATTTCCACACAAATTACTAAATAGTTTTTGCTGTAATATTCTGCAAAGATTGTTACGATAATGCGACTGAGTCCCAACTGTCAAATGTGGCTATGTACTTAAATGATGATCAAAATAAACTAATTGGATTGAGCAATTAATTAGACTTGTATATATGGATAGAATCGCATATCTCTACAGATTATTTCCATGGTAAGTATATTATGATTGAACGACTTATAGCTGAAATATCATCCAATATCTATCTTCCCTGTTACTAAAATTCTTATTGCCATTGTCAAACTTCTATAGTTTATAGTCATAACATTAAAATGTTTTTTTTTTAGGTGAAATATAGACTGATATATGTGGCAAAGTTCACTGGCATGTTCTTAGTATATAGCGCTAAGATTTACCTGTCAAATTCCCGATCGAAATGATCCTCTACATTAACCATTTTTATCTTCAAAGTTTGTCAATGAAATGCCCCACAAATATTTCATAATTGATATGGTTGGAAACACAAACTTCTGTAGATTATAGATATTACATTAATATATTTTTAGGAGGGTTGTAGTTTAAAAAAATCACATGAATTTAACATTACTTCTCTAGCATAAACACGTTTTTTTAAAACAAAAACACATGCGCCGTTTTCTCGCAGTCTATGCAAAACGTTGCATCTTGTGCACCAATATTTCGGTAGGGGTTTTAAACTGCATTTTTCAATCAATTTGCAACCATGTATTGCGGTCTTAAACATATTAAACTGTGTATATTATGAAAGAAAAAAGGTTTATCTAATAAAAGGTCGATGATCCACGCTGAAAAATAAAATTTTAAGTTAATTTCAAACTGAAATGAAACTTTAAATGCGTGGGACTTCATGAACTGACTTTTAAAAATTGCGGTGGATCACCTACCAAAATTGACCAAACATTTCTCTTTAATTTGATAGCCATATGAAAGGGCTGCTATGATTGGAAGTTGGTTGCATATGCCAACAAACCAGAGACTACGGAAGGCCAAGCCAAACAAAATTTCCGGCAGTCTCAAAATTTTTCTGATCATTTTTAAATATTAAACATCATTACAAAAGTTCATTTTAGTTAAAACTGTATGAATTATTTTGACCGTATTACCGATGTCAAGGTATTTTTTTGAAAACTCAATTGATCCCATTAGGTTGCTAAAAACATCTTGATGTGCAAAAAAAATCATGTTTTTTAAATCCTTGTCTGACCGTTCAAAATGGGACCATTAAATATTTGTATATCTCCATTCAATTTTACTTCTTTCTATATTTTTGCCCTGTAACAATCTTTTGTTTACTCTGTAACATTAATATGCCTGTGATAAATGAAATTAAATTTAGTATTCTACAGTAATGGAATTAAAGTTTAAAAAAGATGGGAAATGAAACTAACATTTCATTTTAAAAAGATTTTGAAAACAGAAAGATCTTACTTTGAATAATTTAAATTTTATGTTTAAAACTAGGGTTGGTTTTTGCAATGTCTTAAAATCAATGACTGTTTGAAAAGTTTAGAAATTTTTTTAAAAACATGAATATGGACATTTCAAGTGGGATTATAATGCAAAAAAAAAAAAAGCATTTTAAAAATTGGTTAACGTCCATCTTCACAGCACTTTCGATCAAAATGACATTTTGCAACATGTCTACAGGCAATTCACACAGCCATGATAAACTGTGTTTATTAAAAATCAGTTTTTTGTTTAGACTCTGCTTGGTGAACTCAAAGGCAAAAATAATTTGCCTGTTTTTTCAAACTGTTCTAATAAACCATATAATAATTCTCGGCTCAGAAATGTCGTAAATGTTAAAATATTGTAAAATGGTACAATGAATAATTACAGACCAAACATTTCTTAGCACCTATTTCAAAAAATATGATAATGTGATGTTGGTTAACCTATTGGATTAAATGCCCCATTTTAAAAATATTTTTTTTGAAATCCATAACTAGTTTTTTGACTCAGGTTCCAAATTTTTAGTTTCACATACGTTCTGTGAGGTTTTGACTACTAAAACATTTGCACCACCCTTTCATTAGTAGTTTTATACAGACCCTAAGGTGTCCCACTGATCCATTCCGAAATATTGCATTTTCAAAACTGACCATTGAGAATGCATTTGCTTAATTTTCAACTGTTTTATCATTTAACATATTTTTAAAAAATTGTTTACCACAGGAAAATTTAAAAAAAAAACCACTTGTTAAAAAGTTTTTAAATCCTCACCTGATAAAATGCTTGACCCTTAAAAGCTCCCCTTACTAGTAGTGGATATTTAACAAAATTTAAAATGCATCTACACCATTGTGATAAAATAAAATGCTTTTTGTCTATGGTGGGATTCTGCCCAAAAGTTACATGGCCGCCATTCCATGTGCCGCAATCTTTTCTAAATTTATCACCTTGAATTATTTAGTTTAATAAATCAATAAAGGTTTAAAGAATTAGATTCACGGCTATATTCATGAACATATTTTAACAAAATTTTAACCAGTTTGTTCTGTCCATGTCAGTTCAAATCCTTTTTTTAGACAGTCCTTACTTAACTTATTTTTACAAGGAGCTCGATAACTTACATGCAAAAAGACTGTTAAAAAATGATTAGAAATTAACCCACAAAAGTGTGCATGATTGACAGAAAATTTGACAAACAAAAACATGTGGTTGCAAATAAATGCTATTGTTAAATTCCTGCCGCATCAATATACGTTTACAAGTTTCAACAAAATTTCCATTGGTGTATACCATCTGTTTCTAGCTTTATAAATTAGTCGTGAACAAAAACTGATCATCTTCAAAGTGTTTTTGCCAGTAGCAGCCATTTGATGCGCGCAAGTTTTTTAATTAATTCAGCAATAGGTCAGAAAGTTCAAATGTGACGGGTGGTGTCTATTTGCATATCTAAATATTACTAATTTTAATTTATATAAAAACTGGATTAATAAAAAATAAAAATAAAGCATGATGGTTGATTGATTTATTATCTACAAATCCTTATCCCAAAGCTCATTTTGCCATCCTTTTTGAAAATGGCCCTTTAAAATTTCCTCCTAAATTTTTAAAGTTCTATGGTTGAAAAAAATCTATAGATTCTATATATGATATAATTAAATATTTTTAGCTGATATATGGTCGGAGATATGAAGGAGAATGTATGGGCTGTTTTATTTCCTAGCTCGCATATTCCACTATGGCTGTACACGGAAATGTCTAGATCTATGTAGACCAAAATAAAAACACCACACTAATATTGCATGCTATCTCACTTATTATTTGTTGTATTAATTCAAACTTTTGATGGAAATAATCTGTAGTAATATGCGATTCTATCCATATGCATAAGTCTATGTACTTGTTTAAGGTAAATTGTTATATTTTAGCATTTATATTGTGCATTGCTAAATTTGACAAATTCGGCGAGTTACCCGCCGAGTATACTCGCGTCAATGTTTGCAACTTATTACAACAATGACTATTTAATATTTTGGTTCCAAGTGTTAAGAATAAGAAACAACATACACTTGTTGTCAACTTGCTTTAATTTGATAAGAATTGATGGAATATTTAACCCACAGCAATACTTTTTAAAAATGCACCTGTTATTTTGTGAGTCCGTGGCAACAGCACTGCTGTCATATTTACTACGACGTACAAGAAATGTCCACATAGGTGAACCGCTCGTTCTGTTTGTTCAAACATCATTTTTTCAACTCAATGCCAGGTACCTAAAGAGGTTGTTTGATAATCATTTATTACTTGTCTATTGTTTTTCTAGATTAATCACTTACACTACTATTTTGTAATTTTCACTGTCATTATTTATGGGCGGAGTTAGGAGCTGGATCACATTCACTTGGTGACGCGTCGAGTTCGACGTTACTGTGTGGGTTTGCGTGCCCTGCGATGAGCGACTCGTTCTCCCCGCAATTTCTAAGGCAGTTCATTAGGTCGAACAGCTCGGCGAACTGTTTCACATTTTTCACAATCACGCTGGACTCATCTATATTGTGAGCTAATTTGCTTTGTACTACCGTCAATTCTCCGACCATCTCATCCAGGTCATTATGGTCGTCTCCTCTTTTTAACTTATGCAGCAACTTGGTTAGTCGATCTATCAAACATTTCAGTTCGCAGAGCACCTCTATAGAATGATCAAGGGACAAGTCCAGGTCGTCCAACATGGTGTCGGACATGTTTAAATTATATCTAATAATCATCTTGTTTATGCCAATCACCTCTTCCATGTTGTCGAGGGTTACTTTTGAGATGTGGAATAGGTGACCCATCTCGCTCAACACTTTCTCTATGTTGGCTTCCATTTTAGTATTATCTAAAAAAAATATATATATAGTGTTCAAAATGATTTATGCTTTTCCGTCTTTCATGCTCACTCTGCCATTCACTGCAAACCATTGATCATCCGTCCACACAGGATTCTTTCTAGCTCGTACCACACTCCTCTATCATTTGCATGCACTAAGTCCTCTTCACTTGCTCAATGAAAACACGAATTTCCATATCGAGACTTTATTTTATCACATTTTCAATTGAATATCTCCCCCACTAGCAGGCCCGTGATGCACAGATATCTCCCTTCTCCACAATGGATCTCGACAATCTGTAATTTTGTTCCTCAAACGAGGTCTTTGTTTGTCTGCACCAAAAATCTCGAGTTTCACCCCAATTTTTTTCACTTTAATTTGTTATCTAACTGTCAATTAGGTGTTCATTTCATTTATTTTGAACTTTCACCTGTGACTGATGAGTTTTGTGGACCCCGTGTGGTGGAATTGTTTTACTCACTTTAATATAGGCTGACCTAGCATTGTCCCAAGGGCCAGCTGGGGCGTTCAAGTTTTGGAAGTTACCCTCCCCTGAGGTCGTCCCACTGCGGGGCCTTCCCCGCTCCCCCACCGGTCATGTGCCCTTTCCCGATCATGACAGTTTGATTTTCAACCAGGTTTTTATTGTTGTGCACCGGTGACACAGCATTGTTTTTCTTGCTTAGGCCTGGTGCCAATCTGTTTTTTTTACTGGTTGACTTTGGTTGCCACGGGGCTCCCTACCCCCCAGTAGAGGACTACCTGTTTTTGCATAGACTCTCTTTTTATGGGAGGCTTATTAAGCCCTTGCGTGACTCCCAAGCGGTTTCATGGTTCAAGATGCGGGGCCACAAGATGACTCATTGAGGGAGACGGCAAGAAGCCTCGCACGCTTTGCTTTTGCTAAGACGTCCCCATAGAAGAAAACTATGCCCCATCCCCCCCTCAGGGCCCGCCAGTCAGCCTCCCCTCCCAGTTGAAACTGGAGGGTCTCACGGGGCCCCTCTGTCAGTCATAGGAAAATTTTCTTACACCTTTCATATCATCACAGCCAAAAATTCAATTCCCCATTACCTCGAGATTCTCGTGACATTGTTTCAATACAACCTTCTCGGCTATGAACATAATTAATTACTTAATCAATCCCCTAAAAACCTGACAGGCCTTTTTGTCTCAATAAATTTTGTAGTGTGGAGGTTAAATTCTTTCCATTTGGCATGCTTGGTCCCAACTTTAAACTGGTCAATTTCCTTAAAAATGTTTCTATTTCAATCATCGAAAAATATAAAGCAACCATTTTGGCTTATTTTTTTTGTTTTGAAACAAAGTTCACATTTTTCCAATGGTAAAAGGATGTTTACTTCCATGGTTGTGTGGTCCTTCAACATCTTATAAATGAATCACAGTTTAAGAAAATAATCAAAAATATTTATTGGATGTATTTGGAACTGATTCATATTCATTATAATGGAAATAAGGTGTTTGGAACACAATATTTTGTTTTTCATCAAGATTGAACTATTATAAGTTTGTCTTTTTTTTTCATTTGTGTTTTTTGCATTTGGTGTGATATTTTTTTTGGCCCCATTTTCTAGTGCAAATTAATGCTGTTTTTTTACATCTGAAACTTTTTATTTTCTTCTTAAAATAAAGGCTAAACATTAAAATAAATTGTGCACGAGGGGCCTTACCCCATATAGTTATCTTGTTTTAATCATGATGGCACCTCTGCAATACCCCCCACGGAGGTCTTTTGACACCCAAACACGTGAAATCATGCTTGGTCCGCCGATTTTGGAGAGGCCCCAAGGCTGGGGTCATCCCCATGGAGGGGTAAAGGGTTAATCAATCTTAAGGGTTGTCTTGTTCTATGGCACCCATGTTGGGTGAGTTCTGGCATGCTTGGTCGCAATTTTGGACCTTCAACATTCTTTTTCATGGTGTTGCTCAGTCCCCTTTTTTTTTGTTTTTAATAATTCCAAGCTTCTATGTTTACTTCATGTGTTAGTCCTTCAACATCTTGTGGTGGTGTTTTGCTCATCCTTTCTGGTCGTTCTTGGGTCACCAACCATCTTCTGGTGTCGGTTGGGCCAATTTGAGTTTTTTTTTTTTTTTTTTTTTTTTACATTTTCTAGTTTTTATTGTTTTTTTTTACATTTTCTAGTGTTTTGTTTTTTTTGTTTTCTAGTAACTTTTATCCTTCTGGTCTAAAATGACCATGGTGCCCGGAACGGGAGGTAGCAGGGGCACCCCCCCACCTGCCCGGGCACCAACACGATCCGCTCCCCTGCGGGGGAGCGCACAAGGGGCCAGGATGCTGGCCCCCACGTCGCCCCCAGATAGGGTGTGTACGGCGGAGGAGCCGGCCCCAGGGGTCTATAGTGGTGCGCCCATGGCACCATCCCCTGGGGTTGCAGGTGCTGTTGGTGTTGGGCTTCCATGCCCGCCTGGAGCTGCCTGCTGCAGCTCCAGGCACTGTTGTTGTTGCTGCTGCTGTTGTTGTTGCTGCAGCTGTGCTGCTGCTGCGGTTGTTGATGCTGCTGCTGTTGCTGCTGTTGTTGCTGATGTTGTACGGTCCCGATAGGGGGTTGCAGGGGCACCGGGGCCCCTGCCACGTATGGCACCCCCCCTGGAGATGGTGGAGGGGAGCTTGTGGTGTCTGGGCTGGGGGCCCCCCAGCCCGTACAGGCGTATCATGGCTTGAGCCATTTCAGAGTTCTACAATAGAAAAAGGGGTCACCATTAATTCCCTTCACCTTGAACTATGTACACTAAGCGATCGTCATTTATACTTTTAAAGCTCTCTTTAGTTTATTACTATTTATTTTTATGACATTACATTGTCTCACAAACCTCACGATTCCCATTGCGCACAGGGAAGGAGAGCTTATCTTAACAGTTTAACTATCATCTAACGTCAAAGTTTAATTTTTGTCATCACTCCTATGACCTCTTAGACACATCGTCTTGGATGACCTTGTATATAAACTCATGGGTCCTCTGTCCCATGGCCTATCATGCAAATTTTCTATTTTTCTATTCTATACATGCGCTTTTTAATTTTTGTTAATAACGTCAACACAATTTAAATACTTATTACTAAGTTTAGTAAGACGAGGTACTCACTATTTCTGCAGGTCCGAAAATCCATCTGTCAAAGATCTAGGCGCCGCGGCGCGCTGTCGCCCACTGCGTCTAAATTGTTCCGCGGATTCATCCTCCTCACTAGAGGGATGGTTGTTGTCACTTACCTCAACTCTATTTGGTGACTCATCCTGGACGACCTCATTTGGATCGCGGGTTTCCCTCCCTGTTTCCCAGACCCCAGGGTTCCCGTGGTATGGCTTTAGCGCATCTACATGTACCCTTTTTGGGGTGGCAGAGGGGTTCATTTTAATATAATAGTTTATGTCCGTTGGACGGCCGACAATTTTCCCCGGGCCAATCCATCCCTTGGAAAGCTTACCGATTCCCGCAGGGGGGTAATAGTACCAAACCAACTGTCCTACTTGGTACTCGAATAGCTTAGAACTTTGATCGTATCTTGCCTTCTGGCGCCTGGCCGCTGTAGCCAGGTTGTCAGCGGCAAACTGGTAGCTTTCCTGCATGGTGTGTTTTACCCATTCAACGTATTCTACCTCACACTTATACGCAGTTTCCATTTGCTCATGATGCCCTACCATCATATCAATCCCCAGGTTCATCTCCCGCCCCAAGAACAGTAGAGATGGGCTACAGAGGGAGCTCTCCTGAACAGAGGATCTGTAAGCCATCGCTGCGTAGGGCAGCACGTCATCCCAATCATTTCTATGGTCAGATACAAGGGTCTTTAGCATTCTTTGCAGGGTGGACATGAATCTCTCGACCAACCCATCACTTTGTGGACGAAAGGGGGTGGTACGGAGCTTTTTCACTCCCAAGATGGAGCAGATTTCTTGAAACAATTTACTCATTTATAAACTTATCTATTGATATTCTGGCTCAGGACACTACCTTGATTGCTATGTATGGTGACAGGGACGCCAAAACATTTTACCTCAATCTGGAGGGTTTATTTTACTTTAAGTTAGTGATTTCATTCTTAACCCATTCGTATCGGGATGTCCCTTGAGGGACATTTTTACGCACGATTTTGCACTGAAAAGTCCCCCGGATTATAGCCGTTTTTCAAATATAAACAGAGGCGTCATGATGCCGGGATTTAGACTAGTGACAACATAAACGGCTTACCTTTACATTTCGATGTAAATTTTGTGGAAGTGAAGCACGGTTTTCATAATATTAACGCATCATTTGTAAGAATATATATCTGCACAAGAAACACATGATTTACACTGCGCAGTTCAAGCTCAAAATACTCTAATTTGCGCGAGATTAACCCCCGCAAGTTTCATACCGTCTTGAAGGGGAAACACTCTTCTTTTGATTCAGAATGAGGCGATTAAGCTTTTTAGTGACGTCATTAGGAAATACCCATTTAAATATTCATGATAATATTAGTATGTAGCCTCGACATAACTTGCGTTAGCGGCAAAAGTCCGTACAGCATCTTTTTTGTAAAGGCTACTCTTAATCGCACCTGCACTACGGTTGATGTTTTGATGTAAGACGGAATGTGATAACGGCTAATGCCCCGCTGTTTGAGCTGCTACTCTTGATCGCATCGTGCTATAATCGGTGTTGAAATATTACGGCGTGTGATAAAGGCTAATTTGCATTACAAATGGCCGTGTGGTTAAATCGGTTCAGAGTGAAAATATTTATGAAACGAATGGATTATCATTGTTACAATAATATAACCATCAATAATTCACTTGTCGGATCAATTATAAACTGATTATGAAGGCATGGACTAAAGGATATTTTTTCAAATCACAAGGATTGTTTTAAAGTTTGTCTTTCTAAAGTGTATCTCGAACCTGTCATTTTTAATCGAGGCCGGCAACAGCATCACGTTTGGAAGATATTCTAGACAAATATATCCATATTCCTATTACTGGGTCGTAAAAATAAGAAGCTCTATGTGATTCAGAATACACGTGTACAATGTATGTATAAAAATAAGCATATATGGAGGCCCCAGAGAAGTTATTGTCTTGGACGTAAAGCTGTCAAATGGCGCTGTTCGCTAATGTTTATATTACGTGTTGACGTTTTGCGTATGCCGATATGAATGGGTTAACTATGGTAGTGGGTTATCTAGTAGAGATCTTTATCTGGCTCTTCAACTCCAATAGCAAAGAAGACTCGATTAGACGAATTGATTGGGCTATCGCTTTGGTGTTTTTTTAAGTCCTTTATGTGCAGATAACTTTTTCTGCACACACCACACTTGAATTGGTTTTCCTGTAATGAAGGCAATAGTAGACATCTGTATAAGTGTATATTATATACTAAAGAAGCATCACATAAAACTAATGAAAAGCCACGACCTTCTTCTTAAAGTCCACGTTTCAAATCGATGAGAAAGAAAGCATGGTGCATATATACTAAATATATTATTATTGAAAGTAATTTGATAAAGGTTACACAAATTCAAAACTACCCTAGGGAAGCTTTTTTGTACTCACTGAAAAGAGATGTCATTTCTGTTGATCTCTGTGTGGGGTTTTGGACACCTTTTTATTGCTGCATGTTGATGAATAAAGATCGTTGATTGGCATGTATGTGTGGTCAACCAATCTCTCGAATTCTGAGCCAAACAATTCCAATCATTTACTGCCTAAAAATTCAGTCCACGCCGAATCCTAAAATATTTTCCTCCATTATATGTTTTTTTTCTTGAATTCACTGTTTAATTTGTTGTAGGTATATAAAATTTGTGAAATATGGTATGCAGCATGTGGTCGCATTTTTTATAGTTCTTGTTTTCTTTTTCTGCTGCCTTATATCCAAAAAACTAAAGTCTTATTTTGAATTTTAATTTGAATTTATTACATGTTTCAGCATCTTCAGTGCCCTTCTCAAACCAAATTCAATCAACGATGCCAATCCTATTTTATATCATCTCTATACTAAAATATCGTATTATATTAACTTATACTATATTACACTAGTAGACGTTCACCACTCCTTGCTCTGAGAGATACATCTTTAGCATACATACACTCATTCCTATTGCAATCATATATATATATATATGTATGCTAAAGATAATATAATACGATATTTTAGTATAGAGATGATATAAAATAGGATTGGCATTGTTGATTGAATTTGGTTTGAGAAGGGCACTGAAGATGCTGAAACATGTACAAATAAATTCAAATTCAAATTCAAATTAAAATTCAAAATAAGACTTTTTTTTCGGATATAAGGCAGCAGAAAAAGAAAACAAGAACTATAAAAAATTTGTTGTAGGATTCTAAATTTTACAACGCTAATCCTTTCAATCATTTTGGATATGTTTTTTATGGTGCTCAACCAAGTAAAATTGTTAGCCCCACATCAATCGTGCACGTGTTGTTCATCATTGTATTTCCAAATTTATCCCAACAAGGAGCTGCCATATTCTCAATTTCTTTGTGTTCTAAATCATTTTCAGATATTTTGGTGGGGCTGTTGTCTTGCTTTTTTTTTTGATGCCCATGAGAATCTCACCAGTAGCCATTCCATGCCCATTTTACCAACCATTCCATCATTTCAACACCCTGCAAAATCTATGTTTCCAATGCAGCCCACAAATGTTTCAAATTCAGTTGTCGAAAAAAGCAGGCTTGTGACCAATTTATTTCCTAAAACATCTATTGTAAATCCTGATAAAAGAAAGGAACCCGTCTCCTTCAGCAACCACTTTCCCACCATGTTCTAAAGAAGGCAATGTTCTCATTCCATATTCTTCGTCTACAGCTACTTCAAAGGCTAAAACTATGTCTGCTTTTGACGTAATGGATGCTATTAAATCCAGTCTTGATGTTACAACTACAAGTTCCAATTCTTTACCACCAAATATTACCACTCTGGGCACCTAGACACCACAGAACACAGCTGCCACATGCCACATCCACCATTGCACGGAGCTCCATCTAATATCGGTGGTGTGAAATCTCCAGTTCGATTTTCAGAAATGTGTAACATAGACCCTAGTCCGTCCTATGTCGATTCTACGTGTGGCAACTATACCACGGTCATGTACGGAACCCCACACGGCACAAACTGTCAACACTCGGCGGTCAGTGACGTAAACAACAACAACCAGCCACACGGACACGATGTGTCCATATCGCCAACCGGAGCAATAAAGAAGAAAATAATCGATATTTGCCCACCATTGTCGCAGTCTCACATTGAAAAACCAACAAAACCTGCTTTTCTGGGCATTGTTGGTGGTGAAATTGAAGATGAAAGAAGTAGGAATTCGTCTCAGCCAGAGAATATACCTGCAGTTCATGAAAAGAAAAGACGTGGAAGACCTAATAAAAGTACAAATATAATTGAACAACCAGTAGTTACTACTATTGCATGAAGTGAATGAAATCCTCATAGTGAGTCAATGCAAGCTGAATTTATTCCACCATTGTCAGAAGAGAAGGTAATTTTACAAGAACACGGAAATGTAACAAATACCACAAACTCATCATTGTTCCAACCAAATGAATCGGAAGATTTGCAAGGAAAAGGCGCACCGAATGCAATGCTGAAAACTTACATATTAAATGTAACAAATAACACCACTTCATCAATATTACAATCAAATGAATCCAAAGATTTGCAAGTAAAAGGGCCAAAGTGAGAAAATTTCTTATTCTGCAAACTTTCTGTTGTGCATTTGTGTGTCAATGTCTCTCCTTTGGAAGACGCTGTATCTTCCACAAAGCTGGAGAGCCTCACCCCATCACTATGAAAAAATAAGTTATAATATTATTGTACTAGATAATTATGCTTCCTATAAAAATGGCTTTTCTTTCTATGTATTAAACACATGTGAAGCTAAAAATAAATACTTGTTCTGTCTTTTTTCATATTTGTTGGAAATG
>JAGTTF010000899.1:0-10401 GCA_019095985.1 Streblospio benedicti | reverse complement strand
TCAAAATCACAGTAATTGGGGTTTTTCACTCAATGCCGTGAAAGTAGGTATTCCATAAACCCAAACGCCATTTAGCAGTTCATGGTTTTAAGCCACGAACCGCATTATTTTTGTGATACAACGTGATCCGAAGTGCTGATATATGGCTACACCTGGTATGATTTGTACATCAAACGTGCACTGGCGGTAGGAGTGGTTGGTCAATTGATTTCCTATCACATTTAGGGGACAAGTTTCACACCATCCAATAATTAGGTTACAATATACTCTTAGATTAATTGGTAGAATTATTAAAAAACATATATAATGTATGATTATCAGATACAATAACATTTTTAACTGAAAAAAATGTGCATTGTGAGAAAGATTGAAAAAAAGTATTTGAAAAAAAGCAAGGCAAAATCTTAAGAGCGAGGAGGCAAGTGAGGTGAAGCCAAAAGTGAGGAGGCGACCGCTCCTCTGCCTCAGCCTGGCTACGGCCCCTGCAAGCACATAGGCAGGCGCACAGTGTGCAAAAACACTCATTTTCTTCAAATACAAAGACAAACTTCACAACACTGACCCATATTGTTCTGAAGAGTGTGTCTTTCTAGCACTCCACAACTTGCTGTAAAGTCAACTCCACACCGGAAGAAGAAGACAAGCATTAAACATCTACAACCGCCCCACTCCAACACCTCGCTCACACCAACAGTACCTTTCTTCACCACATCTGGCAAAACTCCCATGGGACAGACACAATCGCGTCCCGCCTCACCACCCAAACCATCACTCGTCAACTCTCGTCTCGTATACTCATGGGACTCAAGTCGGCAAACTTCCGTTGGCACCAAGCCATGTCGGCCAAAACCCGCCGGGTTCGATCACCGGCGCAAAAACTACTACTCATCCTTCTCATCTGCTCATTAAGCACCCCAATCCGCGCCACACCGCCGCACATCACGTACAAGGCGGCGGTGGGGCTCCTGTTTACACATGAACCACACGCGATACTGCACGCAGACGGCCACTTCGACCTACATTTCATGATCAATATACCCCCCCTGAGCGACATGGCACGCGAAATCTACAATGATGAGAACATCGCCATAGAATGCAATTTGAAGGGCACAGGCCAAAATCTGTGCCTCTATATTAAAAACATCAACAGAATAGAATTAAAACAACTTAAGCACTTAAAACAGCAAACTGAGCGTCATATGAAAATTCACGACGACCTAATTCAACAGTTCCTGCTCGTCGAAGGCCCACAAAAATGATCATGGCTACCTCTAGGCGGCATATTTTCTACCGTGTTTGGCACAGCCAAACATTCAGATGTTAAGAAGCTTAAAGCCAAGCTCAAATCAATGTCTACCAATGCCCAAGCTCTCGATGCTAACTACGATAATCTCTACACAGCATTTCGAGACACATTTAACGCCACAACACATCACATAGATGCATTGGTCACACTGGTGCGTCACCAAGACGAAACGCTCCTATCCACAATCCAAAACATGGACAAGTTAAACAATCAGATCAATGACTTCGTATCATTCGCCTCCCCCAGTGAACTCAACTACTTACTAGAGCTGTTAGCAGTATTAAACAGACTCCAACAACAAACAGAGCATATTCTACAATTTCACAACGTCATCACAGAGTTCACCTCCGGCCTCAAAGTACTCGCCAAAAACAATTTGCCACCAAGCCTAGTCTCACAAAAGACACTCAACAAAGGACTGCGCACGCTATCATTCAAAAATTCGTCATTACAACTATCAACCCCTGCCCTACAATCATCTCAAACAGTTCTATTACCGCACTTTGACGATCGTCGGACACATCCTAGACGGCACCTTAATCATAACAGTACCTGTTCCCATTTTTCTTCAACTCCACTTATTTTCAACCTATACCACATGACAACCCAACCCATTCCCATACATGGACCCACCGACAAACCAAGCGCCATTCACCAGACTACAACTGGAACATGAATATTTTTTAATTTCAATCGAACAATAATTACTATGGTTTTGCAAAACCAGCCGAAGTCCTTGCATGTCGCCAAAATGCACATGTATGTCATTTTACCAGAAGCCCTTCATCACCGCAGTAGAGGTGGGTGTGAATATAACATCTTTGCCAACATCGACAACATCGACAAATGCAACTTCCGCGTGTATGTACAAGACTCTCTACAAAACAGCGACACACATCAGGCCCACACCAGTATCTACTACATGGCTTCAATCAATCAATAACCATCAAATGCGCGAAAAAAGACCAGACTCAAATGCAGATAACCACCCATACCATTGTAACTCTCGGATGTTACTGTAACATAGTCGTTGATAATGTTATTATTGGACCGCCATTCAAGACTGTGAATCGCAACAAACCAATAACATAGTAGCCAAATACCCCCATCAATCTCCAACTGGCACGAGAAATGAATGCCCTTACTACATTACAATTTCCCCAAGTCGATTTTACCAGCAAATCCAAACCCACAGCAAACTACCTGGACATGACAAGATACACAGAACAACCACAGCGCAACCTTCACACCAGCTTGGACCTCGGCATAAACGCCCAAAAAGTATTCGACAAGCTTGATCAATATAAAAACAGGAACTCGATAATACCATTTATGTTCCGGAGGAAAACTCAATGTCCTTTATCGAAATAATAATACTTGCTTTATTGACATTATGGAACATACTCCTCACTCTAGTGCTCGTGGCGTTTTTGGTACTTAAGCCGAACAGGCAACAATCCCGATGTGCCAAACGTGTCAGCCTTAGCATCTGCCCCTGCCCCTTGTACTGACATTTGACATGGGAGCAACGCCACCAACCATCCCGCCCCTGCGATGTAGACGTAATTGAAGATGAACTATCAATAATTGCATATGCAATTTTAGAGCAACGGCCTTTTTCATCTTATATGCAGCCTATAAAATGTTGTCAAAATACAGGACTTACAAGCAACTTCAAGACCATAGCCTGCTAAATCAATCAGCTGCGCTATACTACAAAATATTCTCAGCAGACCACCAATGCATATTGTTCCTTCCGCGACATCCCAGTGGACTCATTCATGAAAATTGCAGACCTACCAAGATGTATCAACCTCAACCTCGAATGGCAGAATAATTTAACCCTACAACTAGGCGATGACACAGTTATAATCTCGATGCCAACGACATTCCACATATCAATAAAAAATGCGGCTATCCTCAAAATTATTAATGACGTCAACTACTACGGGTGCCTACAAATTAGAAGACATGATCAGAACTACTACAGTAACATCAGAAATGAAGACGCAACACGATATGTAATTTATTAATAACTAACCAGCATTACACACTTTTATATACAAATAATAATAATAATAATAATAATAATAATAATAATAATAATAATAATAATAATAATAATAATAATAATAATAATAATAATAATAATAATAATAATAATAATAATAATAATAATAATAATAATAATAATAATAATAATAATAATAATAATAATAATAATAATAATAATAATAATAATAATAATAATAATAATAATAATAATAATAATAATAACTAGCAAGACCCCGTGAAAATCACGGGCAATATCACTGGCAGGAGTACTTTGCAACATTTGGCTCAGGGAGTACAAACAAATAGATAATGTTGACACAATTTAATGCATAGCTTTTCTAGCAAATTCCCACCTCTTCCCTTGTTCAAACTTGCTTGCCTTCTGCTTTGCTACAGTTCAACAGCCACGTAGTAGGAAAATGTTCCATGATATGAAAGTCAGTGCGCACCCGTGAGGACGACAAATCCGTTACAGGAACTATATGTACATGCCTTATTTCTAAGTAAACACTGCCCGTACCCACACTTAACCCCCAGTATATTTTAGAAACAAAATAATGTATAGTACTGGTCTGCAGCATCTGCACTGTCCTGGCACCCTATCTATCGTCCTGACATCACCCACCACTGTTCTATCTACCCCACCCTACCCACCCACGGCCCCGTCTGCACCCATCACTATATCCTAAGAACGCCCGCTACCCATTCCGATACCACCTGCACCCTGTCCGGATACCCCACAGCCATCACCACATCACTAATCAATAATGAATATTGCATAATACAGATGAACACCATCTAAACTGCTCTGGCAACCCATCTATCGTTGTGACAGCACCCACTACTGTTCTACCCCCAGCCGTATCGCCAGAGATAGCTTAATGCTCTTTGGTCTCACTGAAAGAGGGCGTTATGATTACTGCTTGGAGGTTGGTGGAACGTCAAGCGTTTGCTGTGCGTATTGATTGGCGTCAAATGACTCCAACAGGAATACTACAGGGCAGGTGATTGCTGCTGTAGTTATGTCGATTACGTAAGCACCATGCTGCAGTAATGAAGGCCAAGGACGTTTGGATGGCAATTTGGACCGATTTTGAAATAAATCTTGAAATACACGAAAACCAGACAGGAAAGTGGGAAATGAATGCTGCGTTGCAAGAGAGAAGGTACGTGAGATAGATTTGAGACCAACGCGAGCCGTCTCCGCCCAGCCAATATTGCGTGATGCGTGTAAGTTTGAAAACCCTTAGCGTATTTATATATAGATTTCAATCATTTCATTATATAGTATGTACAAAACCACCACCAATATCAATGTTATTCATCCTCTAACTGTTTTTAAACAAAAAAATGTCCACCTTTAACCGCGAATACTAACAACACAACATCACCAAAACACACGTAAAACTATCACCACACAACACACACTCACACGATTATTCCATATTATATTGTCCATAATCCTTGGCCCACTATCTGTAATCTTAAGTATCCATTACTACATCAATATCTCAGTAATCCCAAGTATCCATTACTACATAAACTGCTTCACGACAACGAGTCACCTAACCTCGCAGCCGCGAGGACTGCGACTTCTTCCGGCGATCTGCAGCCCTCGCTGATCGATCATCCCCACGAGATCTTTCATGGCCACACTCCGACTCCGGCGCCGGATGCCTCCTGCGACTGTCACTTCGCCCATTGCCACCAGCAGCAGCACTCCAAAACAGTCCAGTGGGGAATGCTGGTGGGGGACAAAACTGCGGCATATACACATAGCCACCAGGGTGCTCACGCCCCCATATGCACGTGGGTACTGCGATGGGTGTAGCGCTGCCGGCGTCTGAACTATCCTGCCATCACCCATCAGGGTAACGACGCGCTGATCTTCCGCCTCGCCCGGCGTCCAGAGGCCTCATCGCGAGCCCCGGCTCCTCCGCCCTCGATGCATGAGGCAGAACGCGCCGCCAACGCCGCCTCGGCGGCTCCCGCCCCTGTGGCCGAGCTCTGCTCGCATCCCCTGGCCATACCGCATGGCCACAGTCTCCGACGACACCTGCCGTCCCAGGTTCCTGCGGGTGCCTCGTTATTTGCTGACGACACATCCGAGGGACCCCTCAGACGCTAACACTAACCATGCCGGGGACCCTGCTTCGGTGCAGGAGTGGCCGCCGCCAGCGACTGGGCCGCCTGCTTCAGCCTCCTCTGCCCGGATCACGGCAAGTCTGCTTCTGCCGCGGTGTCTCCAGTTTCCTCAACTGCGCCTCATCGTTGCTGCAGCCACCTTCGCCAAGATTGACAGCCGCCGCGCCCCAGGAGCTGCCGACGCCGACAACTCCTCGACGGGCCCGCCTCTCCGACCAGCCTCGTGGTGCCGGCATGGAAGGACAGCCCTGTTATGGCCGCCCGAGCTCGGGGCTCAATCACAAAGCGGTTTGATGAATTGCGATTTTCCATCGCCCTACTGCGAATAGATAAGAAACATCATTAGCACCAAGTCACAAATAAAATACAACATCGTCAATACTCGATATCATCCGGCTCCATAACCCATAGAATATATACAACAGCTTACGTGATCCCCACTGCCGGGTAGCGTGCGAACATACGCACGAAGTCGCCTTTGTAGGCGACTCAAATCATCCAATGTCACGTCAGAGAACCGAAAGCAACAATTACGGCGATCCATTTTTGCTTTTTCAACAAAATTCTCAAACACCACGAATCAACACAAGACAGACCTGCTATAAAATTTCTGACTTTATTTCCATATAGGAGTATCCCTTGGGGTCATGAAACGTGACGTTGGCAATGCTGAAACTCTTGCGCAACTTTTCAGGACACGATTTTCTGAACTCAACCATATTGAAAAACGTTGAAAGACTGCTTCTCAATGGGTGGCTCCCCAAATACCAATATTGGCCTTACAGGGTTTCTTGCTGGTTTCTGTCTACTCAAAACAGTTGTAGAAGTATAGCCAAAGAGTTAAAAGTGCCTACAAATACCAGATAAATATAATAATCATCATAATTTACAGATTTTCGGTAAAAAATCACTATGGTTTCAGAATATACCAATATTTGCTTAAGGCCTAGTTTAAAAACTAATTCTCTAATCTGGTTTTTATTTGGCCAAAAACATCTACATATGGTCTATTTTATGATTCTCAAAACAAAATATCGTTAGCTTTCTCAGTTTTTGTGTAGCAGACGGCCGAGTTCAAAGATGGTTGCCCTACCCCTAAATGACGTTTGACGGAAATTTTTTGAATAGTTGGAATCATTCCCATTTTATGAGGTCTTCTCCCTTTTCTATCAGGTGTCTTTAACTGATCAGAGTATCATTATTGTATTCAAGTATTTTGAACTGCTGTTGACTTATATTGGAATCATAAATCAAAGATGGCCGCCATCACATCAACCGATTTTGACTTTAGACACTGATCGTCAAATGTATATGATACCATTAGCTTGATATCTATATTTGTTTTGTTTTTTGTTCTTGAAAATAATAAACTGAAACAAATTACACATTGTGATACTGGCTGTATTGGTTTTAACACAGATATTACATGGCTATGACTGTGTTGAGGCAATCTATGACATTGTCAAAGGTAGGTATTTACATTCATAGCTTACTCCTGTACAGTGAACCGATGCCCTTTATTCTCCCTATACATACCATATATTTACAAATATATAGCAGTTATGGACTTTCTATTTTAAAATAATGTACATGAATATATGTATGACTGAAGCATAATTCCATACTTTGTTCAATATTATTCGTGTGGTGGAATTTGTTTCACACAGGTATTAGTTCTGCATATCCTAAAAAGTACAAGTCAGTAGTAGTCCGTCTTGGTGGTTTTCACATTTGTGAAAATGTCACGTGTTGCATCGGATCATTCATGAAAGAATCTGGTATTGAAGAAATACTTACTGAGAGTGAAGCCTTCCAAAGAGGTACTATCAACAAAATCCTGGCAGGCAATGATTATTACAAAATGGTCTGATGCCATTCTCTCCTTGGTGAAGCTATAATTAGCATGCTATGGGTTGCCTTTGAAAAGTGGTGTTTGGTGTCTGATGAAATGGACAACATAATAGTGTACAATGTAAATGAGCGCCTCCACCACCATTGGCAGGCAATTGAGGACAATGATCAAGAAAAGATTACGCAACATATGACTAAAAGCAAGGCCAGAATTTCTCGTCCTGATCGTTTAGCCTTTATTGAAAATTTATCTGTCACCGGCCAGTACTGGCTGTTATATATGTACATATGCCCCGGTTCTCCACCATGTCACTCAATCGGTCACTTTCGTGATGCGATCATGGCGCTAGGGGATTGTTATGTATGCTGGGAACTAGCTGGTAGAGGGTTATTCCTGTGAAGCACTTAACGACGAGTATGTCCAATTTTTTTTTGCAAGTTTGTATTTTATTTAGAACAATCCGGTGGGTTAGAGTCAGCGTTTAACGTCCCTAGCTTATAAGTGAAGAAAGAGATTCCACACACACACCACACTGTGTGGGTGCCTGCCAGAACTGGGGTCTGTTTCTTAAGTATGATGCCTCGATAGGCTCGCCCTTATCACGTGACTTGTCGTCTGCCGACGGCCGCTCGCAGCCCCACTGCGGCGATAGCAGCCGTCCTCTCAACTTAGCGTATGCAAGGCGGTGCATGGGTAGATTTCACATTGATAGACGAGTTTGTTGTGTAGATTACACGACAATATTGATCTTAAAGAGGTACATCGATGTAGAAAGATTATGGGAGCAGCACCTCACTGAAGTTGGTAACCTACTACCATTTATGGTATCACCCCATCATACTAGATATATGTCCTGCATCCCTATCTATTTGAGGGACATGAGAGCCCTTTCCACAGAACACCCCGAAGTACATGAGAAGTTCATGCATAGAGTGTTCACTTTACATTGTTCTAAAGGTAGATACAATGGAGTATGGTCAGATATGACTTTAGAACAGACTTACAACAGAGCAGGTAAGACTACCCTCTTTAAAGGCATCTCACATCACACAGCGGCTAGAGAAAAATATGTTAAATCACTTCCGTTTTTGGCAAGTGTTTCACAAAATGTGAAATCAATGGCCAAAGTTCGACAAATGGAATCATCACATTATAGTGATACAAAAAAGGTGACCTCAGAAGACCAACAGAAGGTAGATAAGATGAGACAGATACAAAAAAAAAAAAAACAAAAACCAGAGGGACCTACAAAAGGAGAAAAAGCACCAGCTTTAGATTTGATTCATGTCCACTTGAAAGGAGTTGAAGAAATAGAAAAAGCAATGAGGGATGGAGCAAACAAGATTGAGACACCAAAGCTAGCCACATTTTCAACAAATCAGGAAGCAAAGTTCGTAAAGAAGCAAAGTTTGGTAAAGATTTACCAAGATGAAACAACAGTTACTTGTGTGCTTTGCTTTTACCATCCAGATCCACAGTATGCCTTTTCACATCAATGGACTGGTTATCCTTCATCCCTTTTTTAGATAGAAGACCAAGGGCATGCAATGAGAAAAAGCAATAAAGCTGACTATTTAGCTGAACTGATAGACTGTGCAAAGATACTTATTCCAGAAGAATTGCGGATTGTTGATGATGAAGTGATGACTGTGTTTCTTATTGATTTTATGGCATTTGTCAACAAATATCAATCGCTGGAGGCAAAGACATTTGATGACATGCAAAAAGGAATGCTGCAGAAAATATTGAAACTGAAGCCACAATCATGCAATTGCATCAATGTAATAGTAGACCGATATGATTTTGATGATGCACATAGTCTGAAATCTGATGAGAGGAAAAAGAGACAGGCTGGGAGGTCATCGCGATAGTTTCAACCTGCAAAGTCTTTGGAGATACCGGACTGGAGATTACTGATGGACAATCCTAGAAATAAAGCCAATCTTCTTCACTTCATTGCGATCAGCATCAAAGATTATCAAGATGCCATCTCAAATGATGTTTTAGTTATCCTTGGTGGAATGATGGAGGATGGTAGCTGCACGCTAGAATTGAATTCTAGAACATGTTTTCCTTTGGACTTAGATTGCTCTGATCATGAGGAGGCAGACAGCAGATTAGTAGCCCACCTTGCTTACTGTGCGCATCATCTTGGCTACACAAATACTGTCATCCATGCAACAGACACAGATATTATTATATCGTGCCTTTATTATTTTTCACAAATGAATACATTGGATGAACTCTGGGTCCAGAGAAACAACATATATTCACCTTTACATCTGTTGATGAAGGAGCTGTGTCGGAAACTTCAGTTGGAACCTTTTAAAGTTGGTGCTACACTATTGGCAACATACTGAGTGGTTATGACATAGTCAACTATCCTTTCAGGCGAGGCAAGCGAAGAGCTGCAAAAGTGGCACTTGATCTGGTTGGACATTTACCCAATCTTGTAGAGGTTGGTGATGATTCTATTGTAACAGAAGACCATATCAATGAGGCCAGGGTATTTTGGACACACCTCTATGGACGACAGGAATTTGAACCACTTGATTTCCTATGACAGCACTTATTTTATCTTCCAAATCCGACCTCAGATCACTACCAGCCATGGAGGTTGCATTCTATCCCCATGTTTTACGAGCCCTGTACCAGCTGATGATATTTAAAAGGGCTAATGTATGCAATCTTGGACTTCCTCCAGGAACTGAATTTGGTAGGAAAATTGTAAATGGAAAACTTCCGCCAATTCTGATGACCAAAAAGGCAAAGTCTGATATTGTAAAACAGTCTCATGCAAATGTAAGTCATCAATGTGCCTTTCCAAGGGATGTTCTTGTAAAAGGGCAAATGTAACATGTTGTGCCACGTGTTCTTGCCTTGGACTCCCAGACAAGTGAGACTTGGCAGTGAGACTTCTGAAGAAGAATACGATGATGATGACGATGATGATGCATAGATTAGTTCATGAATAGTTTATATCAGTTTACTCCATTATATCTGCCATCCAAATAATTCACTGTGATGGATGCAGTACATGTAT
>JAGTTF010000898.1:0-10052 GCA_019095985.1 Streblospio benedicti | reverse complement strand
AATAATTAGCTAAATATTGGCAATATTTAGTGGACATGAAATGGTCAATGATCAGATTAGGTCGACAGACAAGTTTTGGATCAAAATGTTCATTAATATTTGCTTCCAACCTATAGTTATAATCTTCATATAAAGGCCATGCCTTGTAGATGTCCAACCTGTAGTTCCCGTTTTCATTAACTGCATTGCTGTATTCTGACTGCTTTTTTTTCAAAAACTAAACCTGACCAACTTAGGACTGTCATATGTCTCAAAGAAGCCCTAATTTTTATATCTTCCTAAAGTCACTACCTTCATGTCCTTGCCCAATGGTAGGGTTGGTCTTCGTTTAATGTAAGTTACAATAAACTATTTGGGCACTTTAAACTTCACCATGTAGGGATCATGTACTAAACCCAAGATGAGATTGATATTGGTTTCTAATTTTTTGTTCCACAACTTTTGCCAGCCTAGCTTTGGCAATCTTAATGAATATTTATCTCAGCACCCAGGTCTGTTAGTGTTTCACTCAGCAATGCTTGCCTTATTGTTAGATTTTCCCAATTGGTGGGCATACTCCATTCCCTAGCCTCCAGAACTATTTTTTGTCATACATAAACGTTCCCCGGAGAACACAGTGTTTTTGCTGTTTACAGTTTTACTTCAATGTGGGAGGTCCCGTAAAGGTAAATTTTGATTATGCAATATTCTCTTTAGTATATAATACTTGGATGGTTCCACAGAGCTTTTGACATGATTTTTACGCCATCTCCATGACAACCCATGTGCGTCATGTAAAAAATAAGTGGGTTCAAGACAATATTAAAAAATAACTGACCATTTGTTTCGTCTTTTCAAGGACTCTGACCAAATATATAAATACTACTGATGCTGTGGATCTACTGAATATCACTAGGGCAATATCAAACGCAATCCACATTTTGGTGTTACTTGAACCCATAATGCACATGGCATTGGATCTGCCAACGTTGAACGTTCAGCATTTCAGTGAGCGTGCAGATTTTACGTTGAGCAAAAGCAATACCTACAAAAAAATACTTGGAATTTAGCTGTACATGAATAGTTATTAAATTTTAAGTAATGTATATTTCCATGAATTCCAAAACAAAACAGGAATTTGTTTATTGAAATAATCATGAATCCATGCTGATTATGTTTGTCCTGGGTTGTCAAATTCTGCCAGCCGTTCCGTCTCAAAGTGGCGCCGTGAACATTCCCGGTGGGCGTTTTTCCATTGTACCACTCATTTCTTTTTTTTTCACATGATTTTTCCGTTCCGTCCCCTGTTTTTAGTTGTGACTATTCCAGGAGGAATGTCCAATGATTTGTTCTCAATATTATTACGTAATTGTGTTTATCTGTTTTTCTTAAACAGTTTACAGACTTAATCACCAAAATTTGACATTTGGTATGTCTATATCACTCTCCTCACGTGATTTGATATGGTGTACTTTTGGTCTACTTTTGAACTTACGATCTTACGTAACCTTGTTAACACTCTACAGGGAAAAGATATTTTGGTTTACTTTTTATTTACCAACTTTGAAATGTACTGATTTAACTTTCATTAGTTTATCTTTCTGTTTATGCTTATATTTTGATAAATTTGATGTCTATATCCGACCTCACAAGTTTTTGGTCCCTTTGGAACTTTTTTTATGACTTAATAAACCTTGCCAACCTTACAGGGACCTGGTAGTCTAAACTTCATATTTACCATACTAGTAAAGGGATTTGATTTTGGTGTACCTGCCCCTAAACCTTTTTTCTTGCCATTGCTGTCTTGTGACTGCCGCCCCCATTTCGGTGTATATCATGAATGAAGAAACCCAAGATGAGATAAGTGTTCATTCTTCTACATTTGTTGTTAGACAGCTTTGCATGGCTACATGGTACTCGGGATTGATGAGATTTATCTCAGCACTCAGGTCTGTTAGTGCTTCACTCAGCATTGCTTGCCTTTGTCTTAGATGAAATTGTTGGTAACATTCTTCCCGGTAGCCTCCCGAACTACCTGACAAATATTGTCAAGATACCTGTTGACTTCAGATACATGGTGTACTGAGTGAGGCAAGGAAGCTTCAATAGGAGGTGTTCCCTTTAAATGAAGACGTCTTATTCATATTATGAGCATCACTCAAATTATGGGCACATCCGTCGTAGGGTTGAAGATTACGTCTATCTCCATGACAACGCATGCGTTCGAAGCTAATCAAAACGTAAGTCGTAAATAACAAATAGGAGAATAACTGACCATTTGTTTAGCGAGTGCGACTGATGTGCCCATAATTTGATTTGCAATGCATTTTGCCAAGATTACTAAGAAATAATGCTGTTGGCTTTGGATCTGTCAACAGTTTAACATTTCCATACCGAGTGTCAGTAATGTAAACATTGTTCTTCTTCTCAACTGCAATACCTGTAACCTGTCCTAGCTTGCAAGTTTGAGCAGGCCCATCTAAATCACCTAAATTTCCACTGCCGGCATACTCAGTGACAACTTCATTGTTCAGCAGGAGGACTTTGTGATGAATAGGATCTGTGAAGATAAGACCTGTGTCAGTTGTGCAAACACCATGAACTTGGATTATGTTAGATGAATGCAGAAGTGCTACCCATGAACCATTGGCATACTGGAATATACCACCATTAATACCACTCATTGCAGCATAAATTGTATTTTCTTTACTGCAAATATCAGACAAGTTGACTACTCCAGGAGGATATGGTGCAATGACCTGTTCTGAATTGTTCTCACACTCAGCTATACACCATTTCTCCTTGACGGAAGCATCCAGAAATTCTTCCTCTACCTCAGACACCACGTATTCAACAGTTTTATCACTAATACCTCCTGAAGCCATCTTAATAACCATTGATTACTCCTTACTGCAGTCCAGGATATCAAACTTTACCAACTAAACGTACTTGTGAACTTGTAACATTCCCATTCTGTTCATATTTCATACATTTAAAAAAATCGCAACTTTACTTTTCTCCCACTGTCCGCCATTCACGCTCCAACACGTGACTTAATAGAGCCAACCAGAGGCCTAGAAACTAACCCGGAAGTCTCGGTCTTTCCGTAATTAAGCCGTTTGACAAATCAAACGGTGCAAATTACATAGCCTTGTGCAATCTCTTGTTCCATTCTTGAGATTTCTAATTGTGTTTTTAAGATCTCATTTTCAATTCTCAACTTGCTTAGTTCATCAGCCCCTCCACCTCCTTGTGGATGAAGGTTGGCCATTTTCTCAGTTAATCGAATCGGGCGATTTCTCCTGCTCCTTATTTGCAGAGACATCAAATTTCCATCAGGGGAAAACGAAGAACCTATGTACCTATGTCATAGGTACATAGGTACATACTACATAGGTTCTTCTGATATATAGGCATCTAGGCCTCTGGTGCTGATTGTCTCTGTGTAAACATATTTAGCTGTTTCTGCTCTCCATAGTTTATCAAGGCGCCTTTCAAATACAGCTACAGATGGAGCATTAGCCGTATACAATACAGCGTATATATCGTTCCTAGGCCCCACAATAAAAATAGATTGCATCAGATTCACGGATGGCATGTAAATACCAAAGATGTGCTACATGATGTACTTTTGAACCATCACATCCTTTAATCTTCTGTATTAAACTTCTGTATATAAAGGGTCAAAGTATGGGATTGTAAGATGCTAAGAGAGTACCATGCATGTATAGGGTGGATCTGTAACTTTGTCATTTGTAAAACAGAACATATCTGTGCCCAAATGTGATGCTATTGTTGTTGGGCAGTTGTCAATATGCTGCAACCAAAAGTAAAGAAGTTTTCCTTTGAAAATTATACTGATGACGTGTTCATCCAGGAATCAAGAAATTACAATCTTTGTCTCTGTATTGGCATAGTTTGGGACTGTTACATTTAAGAAAGTTTGAAAAAGCAAGAACACAATCTTGCACAAGCTTTTTGACACACTAGGACCCCTAGTTACAAAATATCAAAGGTGATTTAGGGGACCTCTTATGTATGCTCAACCCATTGTAGCAACTGGTGTAATTGAAAATTGAAAAATAGACATACAGTGAAAATTCTCAACAACGGAACCCTATTTGCAGTCACAAATCCTTCCTTTGTAGAGGGTTTCCTTGATTTCTACATCATTTACTTACATTATTATAAGCTAATGCATGAGAAAAGTTTCCTTTATTCAGAGTTTCCTTTGTTTACTCTTCCTTTGTTGAGGATATTCACTGTAATAGAAATAGCATTCCAGTGAGCTGCTGGACTTTTCCACTCCCCCAGGTCCTCAGTTTACTCTGTCTTCCCTGGATGTATACACCTTGCACATGCTGTAATAGAAATATATTCTTTTCTAAAATGGCCACTGTGCTGTGCTGGACTGTTTCCTTGACGTCCATGTGTGCTTTGTCCTCTGGTACACCTGGCTGCACATGGCAGGTGTGCTGGTGTGTCTTCCTGCGTGTGCTACACCTGGCTGCACATGGCAGGTGTGCTGGCGTGTCTTCCTGCGTGTGCTACACCTGGCTGCACATGGCAGGTGTGCCTTCCTGCGTGTGCCACCTGGCTCCATGGCATGTGCTGTGTGTCTTCCTGCGTGTGCTGCACCTGGCTGCACATGGCAGGTGTGCTGGACTGTTTCCTGCGTGTGTGTCATGCTGTGCTTCCTGCATCCACCTGGCTGCACATGGCAGGTGTGCTGCGTGCGTGCTCGGTGTCCGTGCTCTCATCCTGGCAGACGTCTTCGTCAACAAGTACCAGTCGTCCTGGTTTTTACGGTTTATTGTTCTGTTTTTAAAAGAGCATATTTCTTGATGACTGATGAGGCTGGCTTGTGAAAAAGTTCATTTTATATCATAATAGAATCTTGACACCTCTTTATTGTACTTTGCAATGGAGGATGTGCACTAAACTAATATGGTAACAAACATTGTTGATGGAGAATACTACATTTCTGAAAGTACTTCCAAAATATTAGCAAAAATGCTTGTTAGTTTATGTTGGTTTTTGTGTCTAAGAATTCTATATGAAATTGTTTTATTTAGGGGGCTGCCATTTATCAAGGCCAGGGGGAAGGGGTCGGTAGGAAAAAAATCTAAAATTGTAAGATTTTCAGGCTCCCCGTCTGTCCCTAATATTACAAACAATTCACAGCTCTGCCCCTTTAGTGCACCTCAGATTTTTAAGCCCTGCCACCTCCCCAATTTAAGTTGAATTTTTCACCCCCTCCCCCACACGCAATATCAGTATTCAAAATATGTTAGACCATAAGTTACTATTAAAAACAAACAAAAATTCATTGATAAAATTTTTGAAACACATCATTGTTTGAAACTAATCTATAATTTATTGGAAACAGATCACAAAATTTCCATCCATAATTATTCGTCATTCTGAGTGAGCATGTTTTTCCACACAGAGAAATACACGATCAAGCCTGAAAACAACGGTGACAACTTGTGTCTAATGTTAAGACTTTTGTTCATTTAAATATAGTGTAAATAATCTATGCATGTTGGATACATGAACCTCCACCAAAAAATATATACAATGTTTATAAATGTCAAAAATTCATTAGTCCAGGTTGAATAATCAAAATTGCTGTTCGGCTCCATTGTCTTGTACAAATTTAGATATTTTCCTGATACTCCATTCATTTGTCTCAACTCTTGTATATGTGTTTTTCTCATCCACTATGTAAGTTAAACATAAAAAACAAATGGCCATCCAAACGCCCATGGGTTTTGTCACATGAGGGGGTGGGCTGTTACATCATTTTCACGTACATCAGAATTTTCACTAATGGTCTACATTTTGATGTCGACTCCCCCACGGCTATAGTGAACTGATCTTCATCAACAGCAATGTTCCATATGTACTCTGTCCCTCTGGTATCCTGAGCTGCTGTGTGTCCAGCGTGGTGACCAACTGACCACTCCATGAAAACACAAATACACTGACCGGGATCCATGACACCACATACAGGTGGCGCCGGTTACACGCGATGGCATGGGAAGGACGAGGCTGAAACTGTAGTTTGTGGGTGTGGAGGTGGCGGCCGTCATGGTCGTATATACACAGGCTGCTGCTGTTATATCCACCACTGCTGTGGCCTGTGAGTCCGGTGTCTGCAGATGGACGTGTTTCCCCCACCACCTGACCCTGGCTGGTGGTGTGAGCCTCTGTAGCAGCTGCTTCTGCTCCAGGTCGTAGATCTGGATGGTGTCATTCTTCTTCCAAAAAGGCCACCCAGTGGGTGCTCTCTGCACCAATGATGGTGCCGTGGTCTTCCTGGATGGTGGAGACCAACTCCAGCTGGGAGTTTAGTCAGTTTTGATTTCATGACTCATTTTAACAAGGTTACATGGTGGAAAGCTCCTAAAAAATCATATATCATTTGAAACAAGACGTGCGCTTTAAGTGTGAAGTGGGATTGGATTTAAAGTTTAGTGGAAACCAAGAAGTTTGCTCGAAAATTTAGTGGAAAGTCGGAAGTTGGCTCAGTGAAAGAAAAAACTACAAATTTCAGGGAAATTAGACAAAATTTAGACCGTTGTGCATGGGTCCTTCGACTTGCAGAACTCAAGTCTACCTTGAAAGATTAGAAATAACCATTATTCGATTCAGATAGCATTCTCTAATAGGCCGATAGTTTTATTTAGACATGGGCAACTTAGAAACTCTTCTAGTCACTAGCATTTTTCTTTGATATATTGTTCAGTAATATTGAAAATTATCAAAGATTGTAACTTTACTAAAGTTATTGTGAATCTTGCTTTGATACAATATTTCCTACTTTTCAGACGTCGGTGCTGGTGGCGGTGACTGGTGGGGATCAGTGTAACTACCAGCTGCCGGCCGATCACGACACAGAACTGGGTGAGTGGATTGCAGGGTTCAATCCGAGTCCTAAATATCTATCATAGTGATTGGCATGCATAAAAAGATATAGATTAGGATTTATATTAATTTTTGTTGTTGATTATGTTGAGTACAGTAATATGATCAAAATTAATGCATTATCAAAAAAAAACAAAATCAGGGAGAGGTTTACAGAGAATATCCTTAACTCTTGGACGGTTGCCGTATTTTGAACATATGACGTACATTCACATCACACAATGTCATTGATTTTAAGATTTTATCGTCATAGATACTGCGAAATCTGCAGGTTTACTGAAATGTCCAAATATTGTCATACTTACACAGGAGACATAAAATGCAATGCAGATTGTTATTTTTACACTTAGAGCTCATAATATTTTGCATTTATAAAGAAATGGCCATTGAAGCCATCCGATGTTTCATCTCTCGATTCAAAACATTGTCATTTGACAGGCCGAGGTGATCCGATGTTATGGTATGAAAGCAAGGTGTTTTGTGACATATAACCTACCATTCTCTGCAGAATGGCATACTACATGCTGTTAGATTGATAATATTAATATCGGATATACATTTCATTCACAAAATGAGAGATTACAGTCCTGTTGCTTTGTCGGCGTGTCCATTGTCGAGTGGTCGTGCATTTGCTGCCAAATCTCCCGCTATTGCGACATGTAGACTTATTGCACATTCCAGAAACTTTCCCCGTGTATTCTATATCGTATCAGCCAAACACTGGTGAACTTTATAAATGGTTCCATTTCATCATTATCGTTGAAATCTGACATTTTCCAGAGAAATATTTGCAGTCCATCTTACCTCCATAAAAGTGCTGTCATTTCGTCATCGGAAACGCTTGTGATTGGTTGAAACAGTAGCAGGTTCCCTATCATGCATGTTCTGCAATGCTACTATGCTTGTTGAACGATGTTGGCAGAGGCTACAGGCTTGGAAATAGCCGGAATCACACGTGTAATATAATGAATGAATAAATAAATTTTTATAAGGTCAAGGTTTGCCGCATACTAATCAGTTGTTTACAAATAGATAGGAAAATGGACGCCCGATCGTTTGACACCAAAGCCAATGGGGGTTTCCGACGAAAAATAATTAGATTTAGTGGCCAAAGTGGAGTACCGAAAACTGGTGTTTCATCTCTAAGTATGTCTTCTTTGAAAAAAATATATCATTTACTATAAAAAGTGGTTTATATCGAAATAATATGATGACTATTGAATGGAGTAGGCGATTTTGAGTCACCACGTGGTCTTGTACGATGCATGTTGCAGACGCTTTGGTAGGTATGAGGGTTTGAAGAATGTATGTTTTAGGCTTATTTTAAGGCAGTCAAAGGGTTAACATTGGAACCCTATTTGCAGTCACAAATCCTTCCATTGTATAGGACATGCAGGCACTCACTAGCGTTAGGCCCTGGTTCCATATTTAAGACTTGAAAAATCATACATCTTTGAATTCTTTTTGTAATGACAATTAGATTGATTCATACATTTTTGTTTGTATTTGTATCTCAGGTGAGAGCAACCAAACGACCACAAAACCGAGCTGACGATGTCACACGGAGCGACGGTGGCTGCTGCCGAGAGACTCGCCACCGCTCGAGGATACATTGTCACACTTCTCTCTCTCATGCACGTCTTTTTAGCAAGCATATTTCTATCAAGGATAGATATAGCTGAAGACAGGTTTTACAACCCTAAGTTTTCTATTTGACTATCAAATAGCCCTGGTGGGACTCAAACTCAAGGTTGAGAGACCAGAATGATACCATCATCCCAAGCAGCGAGCTTTTACAAGGTTGCACGGCTGAACAGTGTGAGAGAGAGAATTTTGAAAAAGTGATTGGTCCACTGCATAGAAACCAGGACTTGGCAGTGTTGTTCATATGGAGCAGTATTTCTCGGATCTCCAATTTAAATGTGGTCTAGTGACAGGCCTGAGATTACTAGTGAAAACCAGACCCTGTGATATGGAATGTTCAATGTACTTATTCAACAGTCAACCTCATGTCTTGTATCATGTCATTATCACTTAGAGTGAATGTGTGCTGTTACAATGAAAAATATTTGCGCTGGTAAATGAAAGATGTTTGTGCTGGTATTAGAGTAAAAAAAATATTTTTACAAGTAAGCTTGTGTAATATCACTTGAATGTTATCTGGTAACTTATTCAAGAAGCAATGGCAGTAGAATTAACATTGTTGCTTATATCAATGGTTGTTGCCATACTAGCTACTACCTATTAGTACTTAATGGAAGTCTCATTCCAGGGAGCATTGTTGGAATGGGTGCTGTATTGTACCAAAACTTTACAAGAACTATTTTACAACCGACCAAGGGACCCAAGTTTGGTCCATGTCTAAATCTCAATTTTACACCATTATCCATCTTTTGAGACAATTTTGGCCTACAAGCGAAAAAAGCAGTGACAAAAATTGGGAAGTAGCCCAAATTGGCCAGAAGGGCCAGTATTTTGAAATCTTCACTGGCCCTTCTGATACATTACTGGCCCTGCGAGCGCCGAAGATGCAAAGCATCGCTAGGGGGTCTGGGGGCATCCCCTACCCCTTTCAGAAACTTATTAAATTTATTTAAAAATCATTTATAAAACTGTTAACTGTCACCATAACCTGCTGGCATAGTAAAGGTAGACTAGATCAAGCTCTTCGGTATGGGGAGTGGGGTTCTGCAAAAATAGAACACCAAATTCCGCCAAATTTTATGTTCTGCCAGCCGGGCCATCATCTGAGAAACATTACTGGCCCTTCTAAGGTTGTACTAGCCTCGGGCCGATGGGCCAGTGCCAAATTTTATCACTGCAAAATTATGCCCACACCCTTGGATTACTAAAATGATTGAAGGGATTCTGGTGGTATTAAAGGGAATAATAATATTGCCACATCACAGTTTTGTATGTGCTTGTGTGAGTTAATGCCAGGCTTGGGCTTGGTGTCAGCACTGATCTCAATGGCGAGAATCATCAATTCTTTCAACCTTTTGTTTGAAGGGAATTTTTATCATTTATTTAGTAAAGGTTTTCTGTATGCCATTTATTTTTTTATCAACCAATAATGCTAAAATTTTAAACTTAACTGTATTTGAATAGAGTGTAATGTGTGTTGTGTATAACAATTCCATAGA
>JAGTTF010000897.1:0-10512 GCA_019095985.1 Streblospio benedicti | reverse complement strand
TTGAAGAGTGGGAAGAGCGGCGCCAAAGAAACAAATCGTTGCCAAACAATAATAGTGTTAAAGATGTGAAGGATGACGTGGAACAATATTTAGTGGGGAAATTTGGCTTATATGGCGGAAAAGGCCGAAAATTAGTGCCTGTTGCATAGACTGTGTGCGTGGGATTGAGCTTTTGGTGGAAAAACGAGATGACTTTGGGATTTCAAAAGAAAATCCTTTTGTTTTTGCCACCAAAAGCTCAATTGGGCACTGTTCAGGTGGCACGCAGTGTCCACTGTATGTGAGGCAGCAGGCGTGCCTCAAAATAAATGCCACCAAAACAGACACAGGGCTTCGACAGCGATGCCTGTCTTGATATGTGCGAAGGACAGAAGAATTTTCTTTTCGCATCTGGGCCACTCAGAAGCCATTAATAGGAAAATTATCAATGTCCACCAGGACTCAATGAAATTAAAGTGATGGGGAAATTTCTCACTAGTTTGGAAGGTAACTTAGTATATAAATAATAATCACGTATATTATACTTAAACTTTGTACAATATCACTATGACAATAATTCACTTGGTATTTTTCTTTCCACTCAAAAATAATCAGACGACTTTGTTTAGCTGTTCCATTTTGCAACATCTTTGAATCCCAATTGTAGATATTAAGCAACAATATAAAAGTTTTTAATTAATAGGATAAAATTGAGCTTGAAAATTACAATCAACATATAAGTCTATGGGCAAAAGTAATTTACTTAATTCAGTTTCTAAAATTTCCTAAAGTGGTGATGATTTTATAATATTGTTCGACTACTTTAATGTTGCCTTCCAGAGGTGTAAATCGATTATTGTTATACCAACACTATCATTTTTTCCGCTACATTATTTAATTTCTGTATGAATTGATGAAAAGTGATGGAAATGTTTAACAAATCTACATAATATTATTTTTATATTTTTTTGCACATGTCCAGAGAGGAAACCTGTGATAAATCTAGTGAAGGTAATCTTCAAGCAAATCTTTCCATACGACTTAGCCATCTTATTTTCAGCATTCAATAGTAATATACCATTATATCAACATCCCTCCTACATATTTAATTTCTGTATGATTTGATGAAAATTGATGGAAAATGTGTACCAAATCTACATAATATATATTACTTTATATTTTTCTTGCACAGGTCCAGAGAGTGAAATCGAGTGTGTGGATACCTGTGATAAATCTAATGAAGGTAATCCTTAAGCAAATCATTCCATACGACTTAGCCTTCTTATTATCATATTGATATATATTAGGTGGGCCATTTTTTCAAGATTTTTGACTTTTGTTTCGAATTTTTATGCTCTTCTGGATCTGGGTTCCATAGACCTAAAAACTTATTTTTGTAAAATATTTTGAAAAAAATTCCAATGGGAAATTTGCCCCGCGGCACCTAAACCTCCAGCCCCTAGGGGGTTCATAAGTGAAAATTCATTTTATCATCTTGCAAGATAGCTCATTTTGTAGGAAATCGTATGCTAAACAAATGTTTACAATAAACATATAATCTAAAGTCAAGATATGTTGTCCTAAATTCACATTTATTGCAAACAAATCTTGCCCCCTGCGGCAAAACCTCCAGCCTTGTATCATCTTGCAAGATAGCTCATTTCCTTTGTGGGATAAACTGTTTACAATAAACATATAATCTAAAGTCAAGATATGTTGTCCTAAATTCACATTTATTGCAAAACAAATCACCTTTGAATAGTACAGTACGCTCATAAGATGAACAACAAACACATGTATGTTCTACGGCGCCAACATGAAAAAGCCCACCAATACAACAAATCATCAATATATACCATTACAGAAGGCATAACATTTTAACAAATATTAACAAATATAATATTCCAATAATAAATCATCAACACTATCTAAAGTTATGAACGTTTCAATAATCCTAAGCATTCATAAGATTTTCCCGGTTCAGGTTAGGGACTAATGAACAGCGATCCTCCCCAACAAGAACAATATCGTCTAACATAACGTTCACATTTTTTGTGAACCTGATGTAATCTGTGATGTTTTTTATATTTCTTTCCGCTTTTCCGCATTGACAACTATCATAGACTTTGCAACACTACAAAAATCTGTAGTCCTTGTCATGCTGCCACTCTTCGGGTCCTTGTGTCAACCAGCTTCAAGGATAATACCCGTCCACAATACCCGTGTACTACACGTGTAATTGTACTCTTGTTTTATCCGTGTATTATCCGTGTAGTACACCTCTATTACCCGTGTAGTACACCTCTATTACCCGTGTATTATCCGTGTAGTACACCTCTATTACCCGTGTACACCTCTATTACCCGTGTAGTACACCTCTATTACCCGTGTATTATCCATGTAGTACACCTCTATTACCCGTGTATTATCCGTGTAGTACACCTCTATTACCCGTGTATTACCCTTTACCCTTGTATAATATAGTTGGTAATTTATTCAAATATTGAAATAAACCATTAAAAACACAGTCGAGTTTCTATAGTTTATTAATTATTTATTGATTACACACAAATATATCAAAATTTTCTAATCCTTTTAGATGCATTCTTCAAATATATTGTTGACCACTCATCCCAGATCTCTTTTTCTGTGGCAGATGTTCCTTTCTGTACTCCAGCTGTAAAATAAATGAGAATTATGTAACACATTTGATAGAGAATATATCCAAATATAAAATACCTGTAGTAACTATTCATGTACACTCTTTGCCACTATTTTCTCACGCACGGAACCTATTATATAAGCGTCTCTTTCGTGGTTTCTAGCTCTTGAAAACGATTAATGTTTTTTTGATCGCAAAAGAACTAGGACGTGGACTTCAGATGTCATTGTCTACAAGTGACATTTGCCCAATTACTGAAGGCAGAACATAGGCTTCAACTCTTCATCACATCAGTGCTTATTATAAGTGACTGCTATCTTGTTATATAGTAAGGTCCCTTGAAGCTGCAGAAATTTCTGTCTACCGTAACCAGTTTGTAAACCACAAATCCACCTAGTTTAACCACAATACACCATAAGGTCAAAGCAAGATGTCTGCATACATAAAAACTTCATATTCTACAGCTCTCTTACCAATATTTTATGCACAAAACAAACCAAAAGAGAGCAGCCGTAAACTTACATAATTTAACCCAATTTGAGACATTATGCGCTCGAGTTTACCGCTGCTTTATATAGGCCGACTAATTAAGTGGTGTGAAATAACAGTTAATGAGTGTATCTCTTGAACACATAAACCGATTCAGGCCCAAGAAGGCTCATTGTAAAGCTCACAGAGAGCCCAATCTCCTAGAACTTTCTTCAACAATTTAAATCTAAAGAAGGCACATGTACTTTTTTGCGCTTTCAACAATTAGCAAATCTAAAAGTAAACATACTTGCTTCAGACATCGGAAACTTGGCCTGTAAATCAGGTGTGCCTCCCGCTGTTCGGGCCCTTGTGGTGCCTGCAATATTTGTTTAAAACAATGTATACATCTATGTATCTCAGCAGCAGTGACTTTTCAAGACAATTGTTAGTTTCACATGCTTGACCAATTCACTGAAAACCGCAGCTTATTGAATAAGCAACCGTTACACTGTAAACAGTCTCCCAATTAAATGTCAGCACATATTAATGTGCTGACAGCAAGTATGTGGAGTAACATTTTCTATGATAACTCTAAACGTTGCCGAACATCCAAATAAAGATGATAGGAATGATACAGTATTTTTTGTTGTTGCTGCATGGCTCTACATTGTAATTTTTAAAATTATGATGAACTTGACTATGGCATTTTTTCCATTTATCATTCTTACAGGAAAAAAATATATTCAGTAATATTTTCAGTGATTATTGAAAATATTACTCCATGAACTTAGTGTCAGTACATTAGAGAACATGTAAAGTGCCATTATCAAAATAATTTGATGACTCGTTAAAGAATAGCTTGAAATTCCATGAATGTTACAGATGTATAAAAGCAAATTACATGTGAAAAATGCATTATTTATTTATAGAAGCTGCTTCCTGCTCTTCATTCACATCCTCATAATATTCCATCAGACTACCAATAGCTAAAAGATTATGTCATTTAATTATTCATCACCGATATGTATATGTATAAATTGTGCTGACGGAAGTTCATGGAATAACATTTTCCACATAACTGAAGTGTATCACTTGAGTGATTAGACATGTCTATGCAGATTAAAATATTGTTGTTCAAATCATTGGACTTATTCCCCAATTAAGAAATGTTCAAAATGTCTTACTGTCTCTCAGAGTTTTGATCGATAATGTACATTTCACAAAGCTACAAACCATACATAATACGTATACTTGTACTTAGTACTTACATTGAACAAAGCTGTTTGATAGAGCAGTAGCAGTTGGTTCCGCATGACAGTGAATTAGCTGCATCTTTCATATATGCAGAACTGCACTGGGCAAATTTTGTGAGCTCCTGCCAGTCCTACCCAACAGGTATATTCCTTTATCTTCGAGAGGTAGAATGTGTTCTACCTATGTACGCAGTGCTATGCTTCATGGGTCTGAGACATGGGCAGCATCCTCTATTAATGTAAAGCCATGTCGTGTTTGTAAGTCATAGTATACATACCCCCACACACCCCCACTACCATGATACTGGGGCCAGTGATTCTGAGTGATGATAGAGTTCGGGAATACGTGTAAAAACAATGCTAAGTCTTGCTCATTTAAAGCATTTTTCATTTAACATTTAATATACTGCTAGAAATTAAAGTAGAAATAAAGTTTACTAACCTCTATTGAACACACATGCAAATCCTTTTACTTAAACACACCCAAATGAACAAATATTAATAAAAGAAATAATATATTTGTTTATCAGCTGTTCTTCTGCAGTACTAGTACTATAGTACTTAGTATGAGTAGTGCACCTGCGTCCCATAATACGTAAGACGTTGGGAGTAAACTATACGACATACGTAAGAGGTGTAATAGCTAAAACACTTGGTCAATTACATTAGGCATACTTATGGGTATATATATATATATATATATATATATATATATATATATATATATATATATATATATTGATATAGGGTTAACACCATCGCCTGCTCACAGTACAAGCTTTGGGTGCACAGACTACGCATGTCTAAGATGTCAGAGTGAAGCTTGTCCAATGGATGGTAGACCAGATCCAGTAAGTTTTCTGCACACAACGCCGACACATGCTAATTACTCAATAGTCATCTTTAAATAGAATCAATACCAATCAATAGAAATCCATATTGCCCACTCAAAATTACATCACCATTTGGAAATTCTCGAAATACCACAGTCAACTGTATCAAACGACCAGCGAAACAAACAACACATCTAGGCCGGCTAAATTGCATCATCCAGCCAACTTCTCAACAATATCGCACCTTAATCAGCAAGCAGCAGCTAACCAGAAATCGACCAAACAACAATTTCTACCCACAATAATAGTCACATCAGCACAGAAAATTACGTCCATTTGTCCCACCAAGAATACTGTTTTCTCCCACCGATACTGATAAGAATTTATTAAACCCACTGCAGAAAACTCATAAGAACTTTCTATAAATTTACAAAAAAAACTCTGCAAGAAAATAGATTCTACAGGAAATTGGATCTACAAAATTATATTTTACACAATAAATTACACAATCTGCTTAAATTCTCAAAATTCCATCATTCAACATGGCTGCAGTACCAGCTGGAACCACAGCAAGAACATCACCAGTCACACGGTCTCACTCAGCCCAAACATATCAAAGCCCCAAGGAAACTGATGGACACCAAACCAAAGTTATGTTAACATCGTCATTGATTGATTCCACGTGCCAAAGACTCATGGAGTGATGGATACACATCAAGCTGTCAACACGCTTCCTGGCTATGACTCACCCCAACCACCAAGACACTTCACACCTGCACAACATAGGCACTCGGAGCGCGCATCCCGCCGGTCCAGAACTAATGTTATAAACAAACGCGATTTATCTGCACCGCCCCGCCTCGGTCTGACCACCCATATGGTACGCAAACCATACGACCGCCCAAGGCGTGACAGTAAACAAAGACCAGTGATAGAGAAGCAGATAAAACGCTGCACTGCAGTGAATGAAGATCCAACCAGTTACGTAATCTCAATGAAATTAATTGAACAACTTGCGACTACTTTGAAGATCACGGAAAAATTCCCTACCAAAACATCTCAACAGATAAATGCAGTGGTCACCGAAAGCAATAAAAATCACAGCAGCAAAGAAAGTCCCTTGATGATAAATACCATTTCCAGCGGTCCACAACAAGACAAGTATAACACTAATTCATCGAGCAGTGAAAATAGTGATTCTGATAGCAGTGATTCAAATAGCAGCATTGAATCATCTATATCTGACAACAGCGATTCAACCAATCCATCAAACATTGATTGTTCTACAAGTTCATGTAGCGACTCTGACGATTAGTAGTGGTCCCCAAAGTATATTATGTATATAGTTGTTGTCACACTTGAAATAAGTAGTAAACCTTGTATAAAATTACTTAGAAACTTCATAAAACTAGGGCAATAGTGTCACATTAGTTTTACATGTCCAAAACTGTCTGAATAATCGTTAATTATATAAACTGTGAATTAAGCAGAAGGTACCTGTTAAAAACAAAATGCTTTAAAACATGTTATTAAGAACGCATTACAGTAGATTATGTAAATTAGCAAATTTTGATAAAACTAATAAGGTCAGAATTTACGTAATGTTCATTTAATGTCTAAAGTTAAGAAGTAATAGTATTCGTGCTGTATTTAATCTAAACTCCAGTATTAATGGCAGAATATTCCGGTATTAGTCACCATCGTATGAAAAACCTGTCTTACGTATAATTCTTCACCACAAGTACAGCAGTGCATGATTTAATCAGGTCAAGAATCGATTAACCGAATGCTATCGAAAATAGCAGCCAGCAGCTTTACAAAACGAAAAAAAAATATACAAGTCATCAAAGCATCAATTTTGCAAAGTTTACAGAATTCTATCTTCACAGCAGGAAAACAGCCGCCTGTTTTCATTTCAACAATCAAAGGGAAGCAAATTTAGCACTGCAGCTATATATAAAAATAACTCACCTAACAGATCTAATATACAACACACCTGACTGTTGCATTAAAGATTTTACATGCAGCATACACAAACCATTTTACAAAACCTGCCTCAATTTGCAGCACAATCAAAATTGTAGCTCGCACAGTTTAATCATGACCCACATACCAGCTGCAATCAGCAGGGCATATGACAACTCAAGCAATCGTTCTGTTATACAGCAGGAAATTGATGCGACATTCCACATACCATATATATAAAAGAACGCTAACAGCAAACAAAATATTTCCATATATGGCAACAAAGATTATATTACCATACCAACTATTTCAAATTCAGCAAGATATCAGGACAATACCAGCTGCAATCAGCATGTCATACCAAATCATTCTGTCTACACCAAAGTTGACAACATTCCACATACCAGCTACACCATAGCCTCGAACCCGCAACAGCCGCAAATCAGCAGCCACCGCCAGTTACATAATCATTCACCAAAATCAACAGCAGCCAACACACGATAAGTCGCACTGTGACCTTAAAATAAGATATTTGGTACCAATCAACCAATCTGATGATATGGTGATTTGGATTAGTTGCATACCAGACGACATTTAATATAGCCAATCAGATCACCATTGACTTTCATAGAATCTTTTAATAGGCTGATTTAACGTGCAAATCATGTTTGAAATTAGTTATATATTAGCTTCATAAAATTTAGTATGTTTAGTAGTTTAGTTTAATTGAATATTGTTAGAAGTAATTTTGCTTAATCAGATTAATTTGCTTAGAATTAATGATATATAAACATTACATTGTTATATGTTGTATAATATGGATGTTAAAGATATATTATTTTTAAATAATTAGAAACTATTATTTGGTAGTTTAGAAAAATTAGTTAAGGCTGTAGTATAAACATATAATATTAAGGTTTGGGTATACCAATAATTAGATTAACAAGTATCATGTTAGAAATAAGTTTCACCTTCAAACAAATATTGTAATTAAAATTTAGTATGACCAATGAGATCGGTCATATAGGTTAAACCCTGTAGCATTTATGCAAATGTGACTTTAACAAAAGAAAAGAGAAGGAAACAACAACAGCAGCAACAACAATAACAACAATAGCAGAAACAACACAACAACAACAACAGCAGGACCAACAACGACAACAATAGCAGCAACAACAACAATAACAACAGCAGCAACAGCAATAACAACGACAACAACAGCAGCAACAACAACAACAACAGCAGCAACAACAACGACAACAATAGCAGCAACAACAACAACAATAACAACAGCAGCACCAACAACAATAACAATAGTAGCAACAACAACAACAACAGCAGCAACAACAACAACAGCAGCAGCAGCAACAACAACAACAGCAGCAAAAAAAACAACACCAACAACGACAGCAAAAATGACAGCAGCAACAGATACAACAAAAACAACAACAGCAACAACAACAAAAACAAGATAAATATAGCAACAACGTCGACAAGCAACAGCCAAAAAGCAACACACGCAGCAGACAAAATTCCGACAACGACATGCGACATGTGACTACCAACCAGCAAATCTACAAAAATGTACTTCTCAACAAATAATTTTGTCAAGAAACTCGTGGCATCACCATATATTCCCACTTTTAAAATAATTCTAGCGTCCACACTCATTGTCGAAGCTAAACCGTATCCGTCAAGCCAATCATGGGCAGATAGGCAAAACCATGCCCTAGCCTTGACGTTGAGGGGCACGCCGTAATGCGAATTGTCTTCTCACCGTGTGCCAGTTGCGACGAAGAGAACTGAGGGTTAGGTGGGCCAAAAAACACAAATGTTCCAGATTTTTATGCTCTTCTGGATTTGGGTTACCATAGACCTAAAGCTTATTTTTGTAAAATATTTTTGAAAATTTCAATGGGAAATTTGCCCCCGCGGCACCTAAACCACCGGCCCTAGGGGGTTCTTAAGAAAATTCAATTTCATCTTATCATCTTGCAAGATAGCACATTTTGTAGGACATTGTATGCTAAACAAATGTTTGCAATAAACATATAAGCTAAAACTGAAGGATCACAGTCAAATTCAATGATTAAGTAGTAATACCCAAGCCCCGATTGGGTTGTTAAGACTATGCGCATCAAGTCTGTAGGCTATGAACTCAACTCAGAATTCAGCACAATTTTCAGCACGATTTTCAGCATGATTTTCAGCAAAACGCACCGGATGACCCCCCTGTTAGTACGGGTGACCCCGAACGAAATGGCGTACATCACGTTCAGATAACTACGTCACACGCAATGTTGATAAACGTGGGTGGTTGCACCTACTGTACTCAATTATGGATAACGTAACGCTTTCATATAAGCTACGGATAAGTAATTACACGAATAAAAAACAATGATGCTTCTATTTCTCAAAGTTTAAATAGAAATGTCAAGGTACATTTAACAGTTTAATGAGGATACTAGCTGTCATTATCGCGACTGAACGTTGCCACTTGAAACCCCGTGGTCTGTCTGCGAATGTACGTTTATCAACACGGGAATAGTTCAATGTTTAAGGTTGTGGAGCTTATAAAACCGCGTAATCATTCATGCACATATGTAAAATTTACTACTGAAACCGATTTCATACATAATAGATGATTACTTACATTTCTGAGTGAAAACGCTTAAAAATTGGTTGTTTTTTCCCAGATCGCAAAAATATCTGCGTAGTTGACACCATCATTTATTCGTTTTCAAAGAAACACACGATATACGGAGCCTATGCAGCTTTCATAAGACTGCTGTCAAACACATTTTCTGTGATCCGCCCGCTTGAATTGTCATCAAATATCCATTTTAGAAGACACAAACCAAATATCTGTCGGTGTGCTGTGTGAGCATCATTGTACAATTTTGATACTAAATATGAGCTTACGAGGCTGGATTTTGCGGCCTATGTTCCTCTGCTGGTATTCCCATAGTGACTAACATTTTATTAAAATCACGAATCATGTCCAGTGAAGTGAACTTGTGCCGCGTGGACTACATCAGCCATCATTAACAGCAATGAAAGTGTGACAGACAGATGTTATATAGCTCTGTACTTATCATTCAACTTGTGTTTCATTTTTTTTCTATTGTAAAGGAGCGTTTTAAAAAGATGTTAATGAGACAGCCACTATTGGTTTATAGTGTCTAGAACTATATAGAGTTCTCTCTATACTACTTGTGTGCCTCCTTTTTTTTAAATTTTAACCAAAATTTTTTTCTTTAAACTTTTTAAAAAAGAACCAAAAAATTTTTTTTTAAATTTTTCCCTTTATTTTTTAATTTTTTTCAAATTTTTATAATAAAAAGGAAAT
>JAGTTF010000895.1:0-10839 GCA_019095985.1 Streblospio benedicti | reverse complement strand
AGTTCAAAAGTTGAAGAACCACAAAAACAACCTCAGGCAACTAAGTAGAAAACGAACCAGTCATAAAACTAGATTCTAAAATTGAGCAGCAAGGGAGGGTTACCTTTGCTGCTTGCACCAATTGTTGGGTCTCTGCTAGGTGGAATATTGAAGAGATGAGTTGTAAAGTGTACCTCGTCCCAGAAGAAGTGATCAACTCTTGGAGGTCGGAACAAAGAGCAGCTGTTGTGGATAAACCATTAGACACAACCATATCAAAACTAGACTCTGACATGTCCCTAACACTGAACACTAACTTGTCAGATTATGACAAGGAGAAGGTTTTCACACAACAACTCAATCAATATTTGACAATGCGTGATGAAAAAATATGAAAACCCTCATGAGTCTAACAACAGCCGATTTACTGTCGAGCATTCCTAAAATCTATAAGTCCAAAGCTCGAGGTCTTTTGGAATTCCTCAAAGCAGATAAAGATGTACAATGGGACGAACAAGGGCGCTTATCTATTGGAGAGCAAAGTCACATTATTGATCTCATCCACGATGCTCTGAGACACCGTAAAAAAGAGGTAAAGACAAGATTAAATATCTACAGAACTGCATGCAACACCCCTCTGAATGATCTCGAATCATTTGGGTGCCAACCTGCATCAGAACTACCACAGTCTTACCCATGTATTTACCATGATACCACAAATAATAGCTTGTGCTCTGAACAATGCTATTAAAATGGGAAATCATTTTTTTCGCATTTTATAAAATGAATGACCTTTGTAACTGCTGCACTAACGAGAAATAAACTGGATGTTGGACTTTTTTTGATTATTGTATATAAGTTATTTAAATAATATGAATAGGCAATGCCCCTAAGACAGGCGCAGCATGTTTATAGTGTAGAGATTAGGAAAAATAAACTAAATTTGTATACATGTGACAACAACATGGTAAAACAAATTAGCTAATCAAAAATTATTTGGGGTATATTTTATTCAAAATGTATGATTTCTTTTACTTGTTGGTAAAAATATGATAAGTCCATAAAAATCATAATATTCAACATCAACTTACATTGTTGCTGTGTACATTTAGATAAATATGATTGTAACGTAATTGATGGACTAGTTCATGCTAAGTGTGAAACAAAATTTTAAGTATTACAGCACATTGGCAAATCAGTAGACGATTACTGTAAAAAGATAACATATTTTGTGGCTATTAACTTATTTTGTGATTTTTTCTATCCTAGACATACTTTACACAGGCTATTAATGTGTGCTTACTATTTAAGTTTGCGTTTTTGCAAACTAAATTCTTCAATTATATTATGCACAAAACACTTCTAGTTTTACAGTGTATCAATTTTGCCACTTTATGACATAATTATTCAAATTTCTAATGAAAATCATTTTACATGTATGACACACTGTATAGTTATACATATATAAGATAACATATTATTAATTGTTTTAAAAACTTGATAGCATCTGTGATGTTATAATTTTGCGGACACCAACTTTATTCCACAAATTGGGGCTACTTTACAATATTTTCCCTTGGACACTTTTTTTCTGTAAATTATTGAAACTGATTCACACCTTTGTGCTTCTTCATAACTTGGTGGATGTAAGGCACTTACAGAAAAATATAAACATTTCAGGCTTTAACCATGCAAAATAGCCATATTGTTAAGAGACAAATGGGCAATGACTGGAACAGCTGTGTTTAATTTTTTTTTTTCCTTTTAAAAAGGTTTTTTTAAAGGGCCAAAAAAAAAACCCCTTTTTTAAATTTTTAAAATTTTTTTTAAAAAAATTTTTTTTTTTTTAAAAAAAAATTTGTTTTTTTTTTTTTAAATTTTTAAAAAAAAAAAATTTTTTAAAAAAAAGGGGTTTTTGGAAATTTAAATTTTTTTTAAACTTTAAAAAAACCCCCTTTTTTTTTTTTTTTTTAAAAAAACCTTTTTCCCAAAAAATTTTTTAAATTTTTAAAAACCTTTAATTTTTAAAAAAAAATAAAATTTTAATTTTTTTTTGGGGGTTTTTTTTTTTTCCCCCCTTTTTCCTTTTTCCCAAATACCCCCCTTTTTTTTTTTAAAAAATTTTAAATTTTTTTTTTTTTTTAAAAAAAAAAAAAAAAGAAAAAATAAATTTTTTTTTTTTTAAAAAAACCCTTTTTAAAAAGGGGGTTTCTTTTTTAAAATTTTTTTTTTAAAATTTTTTTTAAAGACCAACAGAAGGTATACTATCCTTCACTGGTTTAAGTCAGTGGCAGTCCCAACTATGCAAATTAACTCTTACATTTTGTTGGGCTTTACCTCTTCAAAGGGAGTGTCTAAAATTTTGCAATTTATAGGTTTTCAGTGGCAGTCCCAAACTATGCAAATTGCTCTACATTTTAATTGGGTTTACCTCTTCAAAGTGTCTAAATTTATTTATAGTTTGAAAATGATGGAATGATTTCTGTAAGCGTGCATATCTAGGTTACTTAGAAGCATGAAACTGCGTTGGTGCAGCATTTTTAGTTTAAATCATGTCTAATAATTTTTTAGAATAAGTGTGTTCATAATCTGGCAAAAGCAGAACAGAATTGGTGTCAGTACAATTGGCTGATTTTGATAGAGATTCAACTCAGATTGTGCAAAGTTGTGAGCAGGATCCGATATATACCTCCATCTATCTGATCATGTCAGATTTCAAGTCTAATGTTAGAATGCCCACACTCAATGGGCATTTGAACTGCTAATGTAACGTATTCCACATCAAGCATCTTAACTTTAAAATAAGGGGTGTACAATAGCTAATGTAAACGATTGTCCGCTACACACCTGCTGCATTTGAGGTGGAGATTTGGTATCCGTGGTAGGCTGGGTCAAGTAATGCACTGTTGCAGTTATGGGACAGGCATTTGTATGGGATATGGTCTGAAGACCATAACTCCAGAGTGCTTTTGCTTTAAACCAAAAATTCCAGAAGAATTTGAAAATAAAGAACATATTACTATGGATGGCTTAAACATTGTTAGAACTATATCTACTGGCCCAATGTCTAGTTACTTGATAAAAGAATCGTCAGAATGTTTTTCCAGTTGTGAGACATCAATATACCTAGCCTATCTTCAGCATAAAAGACATATGATGAATTTTACATAATTATTTTTATATTTCTGTGTTTACTACAAATAAAGTTAAATAAATATGGTTTGTTTCATGTTGATGACTTCTTTGTTCGCACTACATACAAGTAACAGCATGAGAAGGGACATTGTGTGTTAAAATTTAAACCGATAAAATTTTCAACATTTGGTGAGAAAGTGATACATGTACATGAAAAAATTAGTACTGTCCAGGTGCCTTTCATCTTCACAGTACAGTGCATACAGGATTAAATACATACATATTATTATGGCAATATTGATAGAATAACAGTGATTACATTGGAGACTATAAACAACAGGTGTACATTAGGTTTGCATACACTCCCACCATCGGGAACTATTAATAGATACATTGGCAAACCTAATAGAACACATTAAACATTACATGAAAATAACATAGTAACAATACCGTAATAAGTAACTTATTTGAAATTACATATAAAAAGTTCACAACATAACAACATTGATAAATTAATATGACATTATAAACTAATTATTATTTTTTTAATTCTAAATTCAAACATAAACTACAATAGATATCAATTTACATTACATGAAGTTACCAGTTCTGAACGTTACATATAAAGAAACAACCAGTAATGCATTATAAACACTTCATAGCTTTATTTATTCAGATGCCTCAAGCAAAGCCAATTTTGTAATAGGCCGTACCTTATTTCCATTTTTACACTTCACAACAACTTTCCTAACACATCCATCAGAACTTTTAATTAATTCAGTGACTCGCGCAATTGGCCAAAAACCTCTTGCATAGCCTTCACCGGTCATCAAAACTAAATCGTTAACTTTCAGATTACGTTTGGGAGTCATCCATTTTTGCCTAGCTTGCAATGACGGAACATATTCTTTTAACCAACGGGTCCAGAAAAGATTTGCTAGCTTGGCGATAACACTTTCGTGACAGGTTATCACACTCGTCAGATGACAAACAAGGGTTTCCCCTGAGAAGGAGAATGAGACTAGGAGTTAATGGCAACTCGCACTCTGGATCAGAATTCACAGCAGTAATTGGTCGATCATTCAAAATATGTTCAGCTTCACACAGAAATGTTGTTAAGTTATCTTCAGTGATGTTTTGTTCATTCGTTATTCTGCGTAATACTTTTTTTTGCACAGACCGAATAAGACGTTCATAGTGACCACCATGATGCGAACCTAATGGAGGATGAAAATGCCAATTGAAACCTCTTTGATTTGCAAATTTTGTGACTGGGTCATTAAGTGATAATATAACATGCTTTAACTCCTCTTGTGAACCACGAAAGCTGGTAGCATTATCACTGAATAACCTATCTGGCTGACCCCTTCTTGCAATGAACCTATTGAAACAAGAACAGTGGACTCTTCTACGAGCCTACATGCTTCTCTGTCATCTTGGGAAGGTCCAGTCTCATCGCTAAAAGTGAACAATCTTTAAAATCAGCATCAAAGGCTCGAGAAATGTCATTTTGTACATTAGCAGACAAGGAGTCAACAAAAAGACAGATGGATTAATTGAACACATGAAAGAGTCTGAATTTTTGCTAACTTTGCATTTAGGTCCTACTAAATCCCAACCTTAATGTCGCAATACAGCATAACTTTCATTATTTAGCAACGAACTTTGTAAATTTATATATGTTTCTATTAGAAGGGAATTTCGAGATTTTTTGTTTTTTTGGGAAATCGTGTTGAATTACACGTCAGGCCCGAAAATTTGGCAGTTTTTTAATTTTATAACATTTAATCTTTATCATCACTAAGAAATAAATATAGTAATGTCGTTGTTGTGATATATGTATTTTATTCTGCATTTGTTCGTGGCCAATTTTAACTTCATAGGAGAATTTGAGGCCATGTTAAAATACTTTAAAACGCTCCATTTTCACTGTAATAAAGCAACATACTGCGTTTTACCTGGAAATCAGGGTAAACCAGCAGAATAAAAGTTCAACTACATAAACAAATCAAAATATATTGTTACCTGCACCAGCCGGTTGCACTTAAAAGGTTCTATTATTCAAAGTATTGATGGTGATTCTTATTATCACACTTTGAGACCATAATATTCTACATATTTTAAGAAAGCTATCGAATACTCCCCCCAGATCAAGATGACAAAATTGCTCTTTATTATCGCCTCTACCTGTCTGCTAACATATTGTTTATGGAAAGCGCTATGTTAACAATATGCAACAACGATGCGCCGCTGACTAAGGCTGATTCTCCTAAACCAGCATACATATGTATTACAAAATGTTCTAGGTGCTGCTCGTACCATAATAAATAATAACAACAACAATAAAGTCAATAGGTAACAAATATTTATTAAATAAACCTAGTGCCCATCAGACTTGTTTATTTATACCTGATGAAGCTCTGATGGAGCTGCAAATTTGTATTTAATAAATATTTTGTACCCTATTGACTTTATTTAAACTTGTATTATCAGCATACATATGCATAAATTATGATAATGAGCTTTTGTAGCGCTATTCCTTCACGTTGCAGTAATCGTGTTTAAGAAAATAAAGGCTAATCATTGATTAGCTTAGTCAGTCGAATGTAACGTTAAATATTATTGGTAGTTGCGCCATCTGTTAGCCAATGAGATGGCGAAATAAATTTGTTCGACATGTCAGAAATACGCCATCATTTCTCGTGGTGAGCGTGATTTATGATAACCAAAATGCACATCGATATGGCGGATGATGTTACAAAATTTATTAGGTATTTTTACATTTTTTCTTAAATTACATCGTTATTTAAACGTGTTAGTGTTTAATCGTGTCAGATAAATTTTATTCGCTCGATTAGGGTGCCAATAGCATTCTTTTACAAGCCGTTTTTCTGCAACTATCGTGTTTTTGCACATTTCATGTGCTGTGCCAAGTCAATCTCTAATGAAATTGTTAAATGTAATAAAATCGGCGAAAACATAGCCTTCTCTCGCCTATAGGCGCGAAATCGCAGGCGCCGCAGTGGGTGGGTGCTGTGATCACACCCCTCCTGCGCTTGGGGCGAGGGGCGCCAAATTTTTTTTAAATTTGATGCATTTTTTCTGGGTGACTAGAGCTACTATTTGGGGACAGATATCTACATAGCCCTTTCAGATATTCATTCAAATATTACTTATATGTCATAAGATAATACTTATTATATATCTGAATGTACGTCATGTAATGGAATCATTATTTAATGAATGTTGATATCTGCTGTTTTTGCTGCATTTTTTTGATGCATTTTTCTGCAATCTAGACTAGAGCTACTATTTGGCATAGACAGATATCTACATAGTGTTTCTTAGATATTCATTCAAATATTACTTATATATGCCATAAGATAATACTTATTATATATCTGAATGTACATCATGTAATGGAATCATAATATTAATGAATGTGTGATATCTGCTCTGTATCCTTTAATGCCACAATTAAATAGAAAAATATTAGAATTTTGGTATGAAATGTTTTAGCGCTCGATGAAATATTAGACCCACAAAAAAGTGGTGTATCCAAAACTTGACTGAAACCCCCCTCGCTCGAAATGGAATATCGCTCCATTTTTTTGCAAAGGGTGACAAAATATACATCATCCCTTACTTATATTTTCGTAAGATAAATATTACTTATGAGCCATAAAAATATATGATCTATGGTGAACGTAGACCAGTAGGATTATGGATTTATTTGTCTAGAAATTTTGTTATGGCTGATGAAGTTTCTTTTCACCTTATGGAAAATGTCCTCTACATATTACTATTTGGCATAGACAGATATCTACATAGTGTTTTTCGATATTCATTCAAATATTACTTATATATGCCATAAGATAATACTTATTATATATCTGAATGTACATCATGTAATGGAATCATAATATTAATGAATGTGTGATATCTGCTCTGTATCCTTTTAATGCCACAGTTAAATAGAAAATATTAGAATTCTGGTATGAAAAGTTTTTGCCACTTATGCGATGAAATATTAGACCCACAAAAAAAAGTGGTGTATCCAAAACTTGACTGAAACCCCCCCGCCGAAATGGAATATCGCTCCATTTTTTGGTAAGGGTGACAAAAATATACATCATCCCTTACTTATATTTTCGTAAGATAAATATTACTTATGAGTCATAAAAATTATATGATCTATGGTGAACGTTTTAGCGCGTGCGATGAAATATTAGACCCACAAAAAAAGTGGTGTATCCAAAACTTGACTGAAACCCCCCCTCGCTCGAAATGGAATATCGTTCCATTTTTGCGAAGGGTGACAAAATATACATCATCCCTTACTTATATTTTCGTAAGATAAATATTACTTATGAGTCATAAAAATTATATGATCTATGGTGAACGTAGACCAGTAGGATTATGGATTTATTTGTCTAGAAATTTGGTTATGGCTGATGAAGTTTCTTTCACCTTATGGAAAATGTCCTCTACATATAATTCTAAGAAATTGAGTCTTAATTAAGGGAACTGAGGGCGGGAATAAACGTTCGTTGCTAAATTTCGAGGGCGTGGAGGCCACTATCTAGTTTTCATTACCCTTTCATTGACCTATTTGGTGAAAAGCTTTTTGTACACCTGAGCCAATTAGCAAATCAATTTCGTCAGTAGAAGAAAACTCTGGTATGGAGACATTGCATAAGTGGCTTAATCCAGAAATGTCCGACTTTGAGAAAATACTTTCCTTGGAAATAGGAATAGATTTTAAAGTTAGAATTTCATTGACCTTCACGTTATTACACATATCATTTGAATATACATTGACATTTTTCAGTGTTCTACCATTTATTACTGAGGATCCAGTTGCGACATTAAAAGTAGTCTTATAGGGAGTGCTAGGTAATTGCAACTTGTTTGCCAATCTTTGAGTGCAAAGATTTACAGATGACTTACTATCGATGATTGCTTTTACACCGATGCAGTGCGTCTTTGCCTTCAACAAGAACTTCCACACATGGTAAACCTGCAACTTGGCTTACACTCTTATTTTCACATGCATAACTTGTTTCTGTTAGGCACTGAACTACAGTCATCAGTATTTTGCTTTTTGAATTTGGAATATTTTGCTGTGAATTTGAACTATCGCGCTTATAATCAAAATCATGCAATATGCTATTATGCTTACAATTACAATGTTTACACAAAGCTTTCGCTTGCATTTACCAGACACATGGCCACAATGTAAACAATTTCTGCAAAATTTTTTATCTGAAACAAACTGATATACATTTTTTTCACATCTAAAGCTTCAAATATTGGACACTGATTCAAATAATGAGACCTTTCACAATATTGCCATTTTATATTAATTGCACTGGGATTACTGTCACTAGCTGAGAACACTTGCTTTGCTGACACCTTTGGCTTATTTCCATGTTGGAACTGAACATAATGATTAATGTACTCATTGTCTTTACTTTTAATGAAGTTTTCAATTAACTTACACATACTCTCAAAAAAGAAGGCTTCCTGCCTGATGATTCCATTTCAGCATGTCTGTCAGCCCATTTGTACTGCAATACCTTTGGAAGACGTTCATAAATTCTGACAAGTTTATCAGTAGAAGTTAGCTCACCACGGCACCACATTCGGACAACGTCACTTCTGCTTTCTTCATTGCAATAACTAATTTTCGTAGGCTTTATCACAGGACCATTTGCACATTCAGACATAACGGCTTGAATGATTTGGTGCTTTCCTCCAAACAAATCCCTCAAGATTGTTTTTTGCTTTTGTGTATGCAAGCTTCGCATCATGACATTGAGAGAGAAATGCTATTGCTTCATAGGCTATGCCTGAACAAGAGTCTGTAAGAATGCTCAACAATTGCCTATCGTCATCAACAGTTGATTCCACATATGTTTCAATATGAGCAAGAAAACTGCTGAATGAACTTGGGTTCCCATCAAACTTGTGAAACTGGGGCTTAGGTAACGTCAAAGAAGCTTTGAACGATTTCACTAATTCAGCGGTATTATCTTTGGTTGAATCTGGAGCAGGCGCAGTAAGGGAAGCAATTTGCGTTCGAATTTTTCTAACACACTGCTTTTCATCAAGGACATTAGAAAGATCAGTGTAAATGCTGTCATCTTCAGATGAATAAAATATATCATTGCACGTTACCTCTAAGTGTTTGTATCTTCCTTCTAGCTCCTGCAGTTTTGTTTGTAGAGAATTCACACTTTCACCGTCCTCCAGTGACTTTGAGACAATATTGAAAAGTCGCGTAAATGCCGATAATGCGGTTGTCTTTTTCTTGTTAGAAATTTCAGTTTATCTTGCTGGCTTGCTTTTTCTGCTGCTTCTTTATTTGCTTCAGTTTCAGGCATTCTTGATGTTGAATATAACGATCTTGAACGATTTTCTTAATTGGAAATTTCCAGAAACTTTACTTTCTTTGCTTTCTCAAATGTTGAACTGTAATGTTGAATGACTGACTTTTGTAAGAATGACTGACTTTGACCATTTATTTGACTGTGGTTGACGTTTAACATTTGGTGAGAAAGTGATACATATACATGAAAAAATAGTACTGTCCAGGTGCCTTTCATCTTCACAGTACAGTGCATACAGGATTAAATACATACATATTATTATGGCAATATTAATAGAATAACAGTGATTACATTGGAGACTATAAACAACAGGTGTACCATTTAATTATTAAATAATAAAATCCATATTTTAAAAAGTCGTACTGGTCTAGTGTTAAATTAAGTCGCTGCGTTATGGTCGGTGTTGACAAATTAAACACATTATGCATTAAGTGACCTCCGTTTGGAGGTCAGGTCAATCGAGCCTAGATCGATTTGATGGTTTTGTAACTAATAATGCAGATTTTAAAGCTTTGCCGTTAGTGATAACAAGAATATACATTATTAGCCGATGTATAATAGGTAAACTGTTACGTTTTCAATATGATTTTATTAAATAATTTGACTTCATAATTTTAAAACCATGCATATCGTGAAATTCTCCATTTGCTCGCTCACTTTGTTTTACATGAGAAAAAATTGCCAGAGCATGGCAACAAATTGAAATTCTTACATAGGAAATTACATTACTTTCAACTGTCATCAATTATAGAACTGTCATTTTACAGATCTGCCCTTATGATGGTGCATGGCTACTAGTGATAAAATATCTACGGCCAGGAGTCCTTTTTCAAATCTGATAAATCATCTCAAAGGCAAGGTGATATGAAGTAAAACACGATCCTATTCGATTTGAATATATTCTGAAGGCCATTTCAAGGTTCCAGATATTTCTTTAAAATTTTATATACTGTCCTAATGAATACAGGCTGATTGATCTGTAGCATGATTGTTCAGACTGATTGATCTGTGTAATCTAGTAACTACAAGTATGTGGAGTACTAAAAATTGAAATCTGACATTTTCTGCTCTTTTTGTACTTTGACTTTTAATAATTGTTTATGCCTTTTGCAGTGCATTTTAGGCTCCACGTCTACAGTGAACTGTGAGGGAGTTGGCCAATCAGCCAGACATGGTTGGATTCCTAGTGAACGGAGACTCCCAATCTAGACTTCAACCAAAACCTTACAGCGTGGAATAAAAGTGACTGTTTAATATCCTTGTGAATTAGAAAGCTTTAATATTGTTTTGATTATATGCAATAATTTTATCTATTATTTTAATTAGAAATTTT
>JAGTTF010000894.1:22328-35578 GCA_019095985.1 Streblospio benedicti | reverse complement strand
TTGTGTGAAATATGTTCATGAATCTAGCACACCTACTACTTCTAGGGAAACCTCTATTGATTTTATTAAAGTACTAAGAAAAGCTCCAAAATCAATGAACATCAAAGAGATGCACAGAACAGCGTTAGTAGTAGTCATACGTCCCCACGTAACTGTAGTGCAGAAATCCGACCATAGGCTTCTATATGTCTAGCGAGTGACTGCACCGTGTTCTGTTATGATTATGCAGTGTATTCCTACACATTATTGCATTTTTGTAATTTATTGATAAATTACCTTGTCAAAAAAAAGTTGAAGAATACAGGATAAAGAATAAAACCTATGCATGACACAAAAAAAACAGTGCATAGTACGCATTATATTAGATTTGCTAAATTCAGTTACATTTTTAAATTCAAACAATCTTTCAATAATAAAAATTCAAAAAATGTAACTGAATATAAACACATATGGAAATTAAAAGCAAGACAAAATAGAGCACAGAATAAAATGGACAATAGTAGGTAAAAAAGCAAGAGCATATAACAATAGGACAAAAAATGTAATTTGTGCAATTTGGAGAAATTTTCATTATTTATCACAGTGAAATGGCCACCCTGAATAAAAAGTCGGAGCTTGTGAGTACCTGTAGACACAAGAGGAAATTCTTACTGATTTAGTTCTAATATAAAATGCGTACTATGCACTGTTTTGCTTTGTGTCATGCATAGGTTTTATTCTTTATCCTGTATTCTTTCTCTTTAGTTTTTTTCTATGAGTATAATTCAAACCTTCTAGTTTCATGATACTTTGTATTAGGCATTGGTAAAATAAGCTTTCATGTTTTTGTTTTTATGTATTGAACCCATATACTAATGTACTGTATCACTGTATGAAAAAATGTAGTGTGTGCATATTTTAGACCAGAGCCCCTGTTGATTGCCAAGCATGAAACAATGTTGTAGGGCAATGTCATTGTAGTTGTTCATTTAATTTATAATTATATATATATATATATATGCTATATTATTCGTGTTTGGTTGAGCACTCTATTGAATGCTATATAACAATGCCTTGTGCTACGCTCACTGCTCGTCAGTTTGAGCACTGTTTTAAAAAATGCAGGGGTCTGGCTTAAATATGCTTCCAGATTTATAAAGCTTTGTTGCTACCAGTCCCAAACCTCATTACTCTGCTCAGCACTGATGAAACTCCCAATAGGACGAAACAGTACTGTCTGTAGATCAATGACCGTCTAGACCTGTTCGTAACGCGTCATAACGTTGTCCGTATTGAATGTTTATTTAGACGTCATGTTTGATCATATAATGAAAATTATGCGTATCGTAGGCAAAGTGGTAACTAGGAAATACAACGCTGAACTGAACGGCTGTTTTTTATGTTTAACAAAACATATCAATCAACATGGACAGTACTAGTATAGAGCAGGTAGGCATGTACTATAGAATAATTAATTGTTGACAAAAATTAAACTTTTTTAGATTAGTCAAGGAAAAGTAATGGAATAAACTGACGGTTTGCATACATGTAGAGTCTAGATAGATCTATATGTCGTATGACTCTTAATCAGTTTATTCCATGTTCAGGTTCAAAAGGCCTCTGTCACTTATGGTCTTTGTACTTGAAAAAGTAAAAATTGAAATTAGAATTAAATTACTAGTAGATCAGCTAGTCTAGTAGCAAATACTGTCTGTGCAGACTGTGAACACTGGCATGGGACATGATGAATTGAATATATTATAGCCTATCTAGCCATTCTATGTAATGAAGAATTTCATTCAAATTATTTTTTGTTAATCTGGATATCCATTATAGCCACAAAATGTGTAGATCTAGGTGTTTATACTGTCAGGTACCACATGGGCCATTTATAGACTAAAATAAGCTCTGCATCTCTAGGATCAAGTTGGTATTGGAGACTTGATCCGAGATATGCAGTCTATTTTAGGCTATAAATTGCCGCGGAGTCAGGTACATGAACAAAAACTTGGAGTCATGAATTATGAAAAGACTAAATGTGGGAATCGTTCCACTTATAAAATGTCTGATGCAAATAACAAGGAAAAATAAGTCATATATTTTTTGCAATAGCATATACAAAATCCAGCGAGACAATGTTAAGTTGAAAAGCACAGCTTGTTTGTATGATTATTGCATTGTTCTAGTCTGTATATCTGGATGTAGTCCTAGATCTAATTAAGTGTGCTAATATTATTATGGTTTATTGCATTTCAAATGTCAAAAAAATTGACACAAGCAATCATGCTTGTATATTAATTTTGTATTGACTTTTTGTTTTATCATCTAATAGGCTGATGATGGAACACAGAAGCATAATCAAACACCATTTGATACATGTATGAGATCAGAAAAAAGTAAGTAAAATATATGTTATTAAGATAAAGTATGAAAGTACAATAATATTCAAGAATCATTCTATATGCACTGTGAAATGTTTTACACTTATTTAAACAATGCAATTTTATTTCATTTTACCTCCTCACAACTATTTGAGAAGAAAAATATGTAAAAAAGATTAAGAAAAAGAGCTATATTTTCATCATCGTCATCATGTCACGCATCTCAATGCCACATGATCCCATTGATCCTCAATTTCAACAGATCAATCAAGCAGGAATTACCGTCATCATCCCAACTCATAACAAACGAAATCAACAATAATTTTTTTCCTCATGTTAACAAATGACTTATATCAAAATAAAAACAAAAAAATCATTTTACAAACTTGAATCCTCTACATGCACCATTAGAAAATACATGTTATGAAGAGGAAATGAATTTGTTGAAAAATAGTCCTTCTTTATTAGAAAAGGCGTCAATAACATCATTCTACCTATACTTCAACATATTCATTTTTCCTTTTTTATACGGGAAAAGGAAGGCTCGCAATAATGTAGATTTCATTCTATATGCAAAAAAATGTTTTTTTTTTAAACAATGCAATTTTATTTCATTTGCCAGATCCCACTTCCACTAAAGTAACTATAAAAGAATGTGGCTCACGGAAAAGTCCTTTTTACCATCATCTCATCAACTAACATCTCAAATGGCCATTTCATGCAAAATCAGAGTTTGAAACAAATCAAGGCATTTATTCCAAATTGTGATTGACCAACTTCATGTTGACAACAAACAAGCATAATGAAACATAAATGTTCCTTTAACGTCATTGGGTTCCATATTTATGTTTCAATGATCCCATGAAATTTTGATTATCTATTTTACAAACTTTTGTATCATCGGTACTAACAATACATGATTAGAATAAAAGTTTAATTTCAGATCACCAATAAAATATGCTTGTTTAAAAATTTAGTGCTACTTTACTAAAAATGGCGACCAGCGTATCATTGAATTTAATGGACACATATTCATTTTCGCTTTTATACGGCCTCCAAATTTTAACGTGCCCCATGTAAAGGGTTCATTTTTATTCATAAACTCAATAACAATTTACATTTTCCTCCACATTTGATCAATGATTTTAATATATTTATGTATTCTAATCTGAAAAAAAATCTATATTACTAAAATCTTTCTCAATATATGTACAATATATATATATATATATATCTATATATATATATATATAAATATTAACTCTCATATATATTCTATATATTATAAATATATATATACTGATATATCTGTATGCATATATAGATCCAAATGTCCATTAACTAAGACTATGAATTTTTTTGAAATTTAATATGTTTTCCTTGATCTTTCCATTGCTTTGAGTTCAAATTCACTCCCACACCTGTTCAGACACTCTTAAAATAACAACAATTTATTCACAGTTTCATATATATATATATATATATATATATATATATATATATATATATATATAAATATATATAAACAACTGTGACTACCGATGATAGTCACTCTTATGTTCTTATGTACAAAATAATCATCAGCCATAAACTGTTGACATGTCAATATGTTGCATTAACATTATCTGCTGTAATATTTTTCTTTTGAATATTGAATCACTATGCGCTCACCATGTCAGGTTTTTTAAGTTTATAAAAACAATGTTTAAAATATATTATACAAATGAGAAAAGTTTGGCTCAGCAACCTAACTGGCCCGTATATATTACTTGTCATATATATATATATATATATATATATATCCTCATATATTATCCAGTCACTTTTAAATTCTAATAATGAGATATTTAACTAGAATTATGTCATTTATCATTTTGTAATCACATTAGTCGAGAAAACAATTGTCTGCTGTATTATCATGTTAAAAAGTATGATAAATTAAAAAACTAATAGCAAAAACTAAACATACAAAATTAAAACGTTTTGTTATGAAGAAAGCTAAGTATTATCTATGCAGGCTATTATTAATAGTTATAGTTATGTGTCAAGGTTTATCTTCGTGCAGTAGCTCGATACATGAGTTTGTTAAATGGTGAATGTGAATTAAATTAGACAAGACAAAAGATTTTTCTCACTATGTAACATATTTATTACCAAATACAATTCAATGATTGGAATTTTTTTAACAAAATGTCATAGCTTTTAATGGACTACAATATAATAAGAGCAGCTTTTCATGAGTTACTGTTATTATGAAGTATAACAGTTCATCCAAAGACAAAAAAAATATATGCTATTTACTATTACTGTACAACCCTTTAAATTTTCTGCTTTTTAAGTTTGCCATTTTGGCAAAAGTCTGTAAATCTCAAACTTTAACATTGTGTTTATGTTTATATATTATAGTATATTATTCATATATGTTAAATATTATATATACTAACTGACCCGTCTCCCACGGAAACTAATTTATATATCATATTTATTCATTTAAGTGGTAATTCTGAAATAAATTAACAATAATGCATCCCAACATGAGAATACATTTTATAAATATTTAAAAAATAAGAACAAAATTGTACTGTGTTTCCAAATATATATTTTTTTAATAGCAAAAACAGTTTCATGTTGAACAAAATGGCACCTCACCACGACCGTGTTTTTTGCTTGAGCATGGTAATAGTAGTACAGATGGAAAGTAGTACAGAAAATTCATCCACTATAAAAACTTAGTTTTGAGAAAATGGGCTTTAAACATGGCCAATCAATATAAAATTGACATTAGTTTGTCTACAAAATGTATCATATAAGAAAAACTATTGATGATAAAAAGGTTCATTTTAAAAAAGATGTTGTTCTTTATCATTGATAGCATACAAAACATTGAAAATGTAAAAATTGAATTTTAGCCCATCTAACCTTATAAGCCTGCAAAGAATGAGTCATTGTTTTTCCTCCAGCTTGGTCTTTACAAAATGCGTTGTAATGGGAAAACTATTGAAGATAAAGGTTCATTTTCAAAACATGTTGTTCTTCATAGTTTACAGTATAATGAATATTAAAAAGCTGAAAATAGAATATTTTCCCCTTAAAGAGTTCACAGTACCCTTAAATAATAAATATTATAAACAAAAGACAAACATTAACAAATTACCAAAATGAATTCAATGCACTAAAAATTAATTTATGGCCTGTGGTAGATAGTCTCCATCGGGCCCAAACAGTGCAAAAAAACATTCCCACAAAAAAACAACTGCCAAATTATTTGCAAATACATACATGCAAATAAGCCATTCCAATCTGACGGATACGTTTTAATGCATAATCCCATGTTTTCCGTCAATCATGTCAACAATATTACAGTTACACACGGTCACAGGTTTATCCCAGATCTAGTCCATCAGTCTCAGAGTACAGTTATTTGTGAAATTGTGTGTAGACTTCATTTTCGTCAATATTCCCATTCATTAGATCTGGACATGACAACCAAGATGAATTTTTTTTGAAGCGATTGAAAAATTCGCATATTAGCTATGGATAGACAGAAGGAACGTAACGTCGTAATATTAGCTTTTAACAGAGATTTGCCAAACTTTTCAATGAGTCTCTCTGAATAAAGTCCTGTATAGTTCGGATGTTTGATCCTGGGTATGTATCCTTGCTGTTGATCTGTCAATTCCAGTATGTGTGAGTTATATTCCAGAATTTACAGCGGTATGAAATTTTGCAGACCATGGACCATGGTCCATGGAATAGCTTTCTAATCAATGTCACGATCACAAACAGGCTTCTAACTACACGTGCATCGTCCAAACTGTCCTCCTTGCTTCTCCAACTTTTCATGGTCACACCGGCATTTATTTTGCAATGATTTATTCTATTTTATAAGCAGAAAAATCGGAAAATATGCAGCATGTCCATATCCTGTATTTAGAAATTATTCAATATGGCCGGGAGACGCTAACCCGTAGTCTCTATCACATTCCTTTACTACGGTGAACTGAGTGAAGCGAACAGAGTCAGCAGGCGGCTGTCGATAGAGACTACGCAAGCAATTACTGCTGAGAGGGGGGGTATGATGTATTGTTGATTGCCTAGGACATTCAGGATTAGACTTTCAAAGTTGCGCATACAATTTTTAAAACATGATTTTAAATGCACACCAATGCATTTATCTTTATACACCATTGTAAAGAGCATAAAAAGTTAGGAACAAAGGTATATTTAGTTTCCAAATAGGGTTTGGTTAAAAGCAGTTTTTAGCAAACGGCAATAAAAACTTACTTAAAACAGCTTACGGTAGCAGAATTTTGTAGACTTTTTTCGTAGGCTGTTACATCAATCGCCGCCGCTGTTCCAACTACTTTCACCCAAAAAATTCTAAATTTTGAAATCTATCTCCTAAAAATATCCGCTATATTTGCACTTGGAAATAGCATAGAATTCTCTCAAAATAGCTTAGAAGTTCAAAATAAGCTTTTGGCGGGCCAACAACAGGGGAATCGGCGCCAAGAGGCCGAAAGGCACAGATTTGCCTCAGAATAAAAAAAACAACCATGCGCGACACGCCCACTCCTCACGAATTGAATATTAATATAAAATTTTACATATCTGAAATAAATGTATCATTCAGTGTTTTATACACTGGCTTGTACCCAATTAATTGCGTCCGTCCATCCGTCCGTCCGTCCGTCCGTCCGTCCGTCCTTCCGGTTCGTTACCCCTCTACAGGTCGCATCGTTTGAGCTAGGATGCTCAAATTTGGCATGTCGGTTGGAAATGGTGACCACAAGAACCCTATTTCACATGGGCCCAAATGGTCCATATTTGGGCCCATTGGTCCATTTTACTAGTATTCAATATGCTTTAGCCAGCATATGGAAAAATCAATATCATAAGGCAGCAACATTAGTCTAGCCTGGTGCTGTTAGCTGCTGAAATATGAATATTGATTTTTTGACAATATATAGACAGTGGCATTCCAGTGCTTTTCCAGGTATAAAACACTGGTTTGCCCTCACCGGGCGCTTTTTCATTGTAAATAACGGTATAATTACTTCACTAATTTCACACTGCAAACAATTGAGTTAACAAATTTAAATGGTTTTAATGTACTCTGCAGAAACTACATGTATAAAGTAAAATATTATCATTATAAATGGAAAACAATATGCATACATGCGTTTTTTACGAATTTCATCTACAATCACACCACATTTGTTAAAAAATTTAAATAACATGAGGCATTGACCGCCAAATACAATACTTGTCAGTACAAACATAAATCTATTATTCCAGTGTTTTATATACTGGCTTGTATAATTAATTGCATCAGTCCATCCATCCGTCCGTCCGTCCGTCCATTCGTCCGTCATGGTTCGTTACCCCTCTACAGGTCGCATCGTTTGAGCTAGGATGCTCAAATTTAATGTCGGTTGGAAATGGTGACACAAGAACCCTATTTCATATGGGGCCAAGCCCCCATATTTGGGCCCATTTGGGCCCATTATTAGGTCCATTTTACTAGTGAATCACATTCTTATTACTATTTGAATGCACCATTAAAATCAATATTCTATAACCACAAACTCCAGACACAGCGGCTCCAAAAAATGTATCCACTTCTTGGTAATAGATGATACTGCTATAAATCAATAATCAGCCAATATATAGACAGTGACATTCCAGTGTATTAAACACTGGTTTGCCCTCACATGGGCGCTTTTTCATTGCAAAAATTGTGCAAATTTACCATACATGCTAATATTGATGTAATACATTAACATTTCACTTTGAAACTACAATACATGTATATATTAAAATGGAATTTGTTCTACACATGACATGAAATACCATTTCAATATTTCTTAGACATTCATGTTTTTATTATCGTTAAACATAAAATGTTTTTTAGATGAAGAATTTGCCACATTTATGAAATGTCGTTTCATGTTCTGGAATCAGTGATTTAATGCTAAAAATTCAAAGACATAGATTTAATTCATCAAAATTTGCAGGTTTATCATAAAATCAGGAAATCTTTGCCACTCTTCAAGTATTTTATTTTTGCAATACATGTTGAAAAATAAGTAAATAATCAGAAATTCTTTAAACATGTGCTTGAAACATGAAAAGCGCCCCCGGTGAGGGCAAACCAGTGTTTTATACCTGGAAAAGCACTGGAATGCCACTGTCTATATATTGTCAAAAAATCAATATTCATATTTCAGCAGCTAACAGCACCAGGCTAGACTAATGTTGCTGCCTTATGATATTGATTTTTCCATATGCTGGCTAAAGCATATTGAATACTAGTAAAATGGACCTAATAATGGGCCCAAATGGGCCCAAATATGGACCATTTGGGCCCATGTGAAATAGGGTTCTTGTGGTCACCATTTCCAACCAACATACCAAATCTGAGCATCCTAGCTCAAACGATGCGACCCGTAGAGGGGTAACAAACCGGACGGATGGACGGACGGATGGACGGACGGACGGACGCAATTAATTGGGTACAAGCCAGTGTAAAACACTGGAATATACCGACGTGACTTTATTTGTTCAAGAGTGAAAGTTGTGTTGCCTGATTTTGGTAATGACTTTGTTTGAATTTTAATCTGAACTTTTTGAAATTGCAATCTTAGAATACTATTGTCTATGACGTGAGAAGATTTTTTTCCTACTGCTTGTTGATGACGTTATCTGTCGAATTTTGTGAAAAGTTACTTCCTCATGTTCTGGAATCAGTGATTTAATACTGAAAATCCGAAACCACATGGGAAAATGTACCGTTAATGAATGGTAGTGACTTCCATACCACTTTGATGTGCTCAATTTTTTTGGGGTGTGGTATTATTCATCTAACAGTAAAAAGCAAATGTAAAGCATAGATTTGTAGAATATTCTGTTCCATACTAATTGTATATTTGCTGTGTATAAACTGTCGTCTATACTATATATATTACTGTATATAACATGAAAAGCGCCCCCGGTGAGGGCAAACCAGTGTTTAAAACACTGGAAAAGCACTGGAATGCAACTGTCTATATATTGTCAAAAAAATCAATATTCATATTTCAGCAGCTAACAGCACCAGGCTAGACTAATGTTGCTGCTTTATGATATTGATTTTTCCATATGCTGGCTAAAGCATATTGAATACTAGTAAAATGGACCTAATAATGGGCCCAAATGGGCCCAAATATGGACCATTTGGGCCCATGTGAAATAGGGTTCTTGTGGTCACCATTTCCAACCGACATGCCAAATCTGAGCATCCTAGCTCAAACGATGCGACCCGTAGAGGGGTAACGAACCGGACGGACGGACGGACGGACGGACGGACGGACGGATGGACGGACGGATGGATGGACGGACGCAATTAATTGGGTACAAGCCAGTGTTTAAAACACTGGACACCCAGTTGATACCATGGAAGCTTCCGGACAGCAAATTGACAGAAATACCCCTAACACCAAAACTGCTCAGGATGGCATCACCCTGACACCAGAACAGCTAAGTAACATTATTCAAACTGCTATTCAGGGTGCTCTGGCAGAACACGTTCAGCCGGCTAAAGCAAAAGTACACTGTAGTACGAAAAAAACTGACAGTCCAAAAATTGACTTAGATAGTAATGAAAATCAGTGGCAGTATTTCAAACACGAATGGAATGAATACAAGAAGAAAGTTGGCCTGACTGATGATGACGAACAAATAACATCTGAACTACGGATCTGCTGTTCAAAAGAACTTAGACAACTGTTTGATTTTATTGGTGGAACTACCCTCGCCACACAGTACAATCGCTGTGTATAATTGTGTCACTATGTTTGCATGTATGATACTGGAATACTGTAGCTTATGATGTTTGGTTGGTGCTCATATCTTCACTTGTATGTACGTTCTCCTTGTGGATTGTTGTTGTTCCTCCTGCGTCAAATTAACTGCAATAACTTTACCCAACTCTTTATACTGGCGTGGTGGCAGCAGATCCTACGTCCTCCAACAACAAAGTGTGTGGGCATCAAAGGTAAAGGAATTACAGTTTTGGTCACCTATCTGAGAGCAGGTAGAGGAATTGACTATGGCGGCAACACATAGAGCACCGAAACAGTGGTGTTTAACAAAAACTGAATCAATCAACACATTTGAGAACTGGAAATCTAATTTACTATACTGTCTATCATTGGATGCCAATTTCTCACCATTCCTAGAAGAAAAAACTACATGGCAACGAGCTTCAAAGAGCAACACAACAAGAGGCCTCAGTGATGATGATGAATCAGTCCCTGAAGCAACTAGGTAGACTGCTGGGCAAAAAGTTAAGTTACTAGACATGATGCTTGGGCAAATAGCCAACTATTGCCCCATAATATCACGGAACACCATTACTAAATCATCTACATCACTAAATTCTATCTGGCAGGCAATACGCCTACATTATGGTTTTCAATCAAGTGGTGCCCGCTTTCTAGATTTTAGTGATATCAAGTATAACCCTGATGAATCATACGAAGACCTATTCCAACAAGTCGCATCTTTTATAGATGACAGCCTCATGAGAACTGATAGTGGTATACCACACCATGGGGAAAAGATAGCAAACGATGAAGAACTGAGTCCCATGCTTGAAAATCTGATAATGTTAACATGGCTAAGACTTATCCACCCTGACCTTCCCCGTCTCGTGAAGCAGAGATACGGCACTGAGCTACGTGCACGTACACAGCTTCAATAAAACCAGAAATCTCAATGGCAATCCATAGTTTACTTGATGAAATCAGAACTATAGAAGAATCCAAAATAATGTGCAGTAATGTGTCTATGTGGAGAAAAGCCTCAGTCCCAACACATACATTAGGAAACCATCAAGACCTCATAAGGTTTGTCCACTGTGTAAAGAAGCAAACGGCAGCATGATCATTTCCTAAGTTCATGCTCTTATCTCCCCTACAAGACAAGAAATACATGGTGAAAGCACGGCAAATTTGCACAGCATTGGATAGTGAGGAATCTGAATATGAAGATGATACCACTGAAGGAAAAGAAGGACTCTTACCAACGAGGCCTGCTGAAGTCAACAGAGTACAGATACGTCAATCACCCTATCTTGAGATGTTTTATAATCACCACACAGTCCGTCTCACCTTAGACAGTGGGGCACTGGGGCTACCAGCAACATGATGAGCAAGGCTACTGCTATGGCCATAAATACAACCATCCAAGCAACAACCCAGTCTGCTCACCAAGCAGATGGCTCTCCACTGAATGTAATTGGTGAAACCCACCTAGTATTAACACGTGATGACTCAGAATTTAAATTTGATGGACTCGTAGTGGAGTAACTTGACGTGGATGTACTGGCTGGCATCCCCCCTTTATGGAAGTAAATGACATTGCCCTAAGACCCGCAAAGCATCAAGTGGTCATCAGAGGAGCAGCAACATATGGGTATGGTGCAGAAATCACCAAAAAGCACAGCTCATCGAGTGCATGTTTTGCGCGCACCCCCCCCACACAACAATATGGCCTGGTGACTATCTTGAATTACAGGTGCCGGAAGAGTTAGCAGACATGGAGCTAGCTCTCGAAACCAAGGTATGAAACCCATAATCCTACACATGATAGAGATATTTGGCCACCTCCATGCATTATTAGCAGTGTGTCACGTATTGTTAGGATCCCCAACGTTACCACCACCATTGACACTACGTAAGCATGAGCATTTTGGACAAGTGCTAAGTGTTACAGAACCGAATGAAAGCACGACTACAACAGTTCATGCTGCAAGCACAGCAGTATCTGACCCAACCTGTAGCATCAAAATCGATCCTGACAATCTCCTCCCATCAGAAGATAAGACATATTTTAATAATTTAACCAAGCAATACGCCGAAGTAAAACACGATTGCCCTGGTTACAATGGAGCTGTAGGCCCATTTCAAGCAACAGTAAACACGGGACCTGTTCAACCTCCACAGCGAAAAGGCCACCACAGTACTCCCGAGATAAGCTAGTTACCCCTCCAGGAAAAAAATTCGACGAGCTTGAAGGATCGGTGTGTTCAAACGTCCAGAGGACATGGGCGCGAAAAAGTAGAATACCTCAATCCATCAGTAGTAAGGCGTGAGTATAAGGGAGATGGTGTCAAATTACCAAAATGGATTATAAGGGGAGATGTCGTTAATCAAGTGAATGGCCTTTTTGACAGCTCAAGGTCACGTGAACAATGACCCACCGCTGGCCAGCGGCGAGTCACCGCCGCCGTCGAACGTCAAAGTCCTTAATCAAATTTCTGACGGTCCCCACACCGATGATAGGGTATAAATTGTAAAGTCCTGAGAGCGGATCGCGATTATAAAGCGTCACATTTACGGTTGAGTAGTCGTTGAGGGGTCAGTATCCATCATCATCATAAAAAAGACCTAGCGATAAAAACGAGGATCATAGGTCCAAGAGCCCGTGTACGGGAGCAACCACGAGAGTAATGCTATAGTTTGACAGCGATCAGAGAGGAAGAACATGGTTAAGAAAAACGGATATTATTATCTGACGGGCTCGCCCTCATGTGGATATGATATGGATTACACCGCCCAAGTAATGTTTTATCGGCAATCTAATAGACGAAAAATGATATCTCCAGTGTATTACTGGGCCAAAAAAACTGAATGAGATTCAGAGAGTGCACGGTTTGTAAAGAATATACCCGGAATTTGTTTGGAGAGGACGATTTGGGAGATAATTATATCTATGTACCAATTGAACCATACCAGTATGAGTTTTAAGCCCCGAGAAAAAATTACTAGTGAAAAAATGAGAATTTAGCGAACGCTGAATAAAGCTTATCCAAAGAGATTAAACCCCGCCCCAATCCAAAAAAGATTA
>JAGTTF010000894.1:11885-22228 GCA_019095985.1 Streblospio benedicti | reverse complement strand
TGCGGTCTATGTTAGGTGATTTTTTCTCACCCGGCCGTCGTATAACTCCGAGTTTGGGGGTGCGGCTACCCCGTTGGAACAGCAACAGCGGTGTGCAGCAGCATTTTGACATAAGCGACATTCTGAGGGGGGGTCTCGCCTCCCTCTAACATAACCTTGAAATATTCGCAATGATGAATAGTCATCTGGTTGGATAGTATTGTTTGGCGTGGGGGCGGCGTCATTTATTCATTAATCTCTATGGATAAGCTTTATTCAAAGCGTTAAGCTAAGATTCTCATTTTTCACTAGTAATTTTCTCGGAGGCTTGAAACTCATACTCATCGTTCAATTGATACATAGATAATATGTATACATAAGCAATTTTGCAAGGCCCAAACCCCTCATATGATACACCACGCCGTAACCGTTACGTGATACCCGGCCGATTGAAAATAATAAAATTCATTTTTTGAGCTAATTAATTAATTTTCTTTCAACATCAATACCCCATACAGTGATGACTGGTAGGCTGCTGTGGTATCAAATTTTGTTAATATTCATAAGCAATATGTTTTAAGTTTTGTCACAATAAAAACATCTTATCTATTCTTAATTTATTAAAACTCGATTTCCAACCTAGTACATTGTGACAAAAGCGAAAATGCACATCGCCGTCATTCTTTTGGTGGTCTGCCTTTTAGCAACGACCGATATACGGAAATATCACGGAGAAATGGGGAATTACGACATGCGGGGATATTTTATGACAATTCAAATCAAATGGCGGATCACAGATAAGGTGTTTGACAGCAGTCTTATGAAAGCTGCATGGGCTCCGTGGTCGGCTCCGTATATAGTGTTTTCTTTGAAAACGAATAAATGATGGTGTCAACTTCACGCAGATATTTTGCCGATCCTGGAATAAACAACCAATTTTTTAAACGTTTTCACTCAGATATGTTGTAAATAATCATCTATTATGCATGAAAACGGTTTCAGTAGTAAATTTTTTTTTTTTTCACTAGGTGTAAGAATAATTACGCAGTTTTATAAGCTCCACAACCTTAAACATTGAACTATTCCGTTTTGATAAACATACATTCGCAGACAGACCACGGGATTTCAAGTGGCAATATTCAATGGGACAATGACAGCTAGTATCCTCATGTACCTTGACATTTCTATGTAAACTTTGAGAAATAGAAGCATCACTGTTTTTTATTTGTGTAATTACTTCTCCATAGCCGATATGAAAGTGTTACGTTATCCATAATTGAGTACAGTAGGTGCAACCACCACGTTTATCAACGTGCGTGTGACGTAGTTATCTGAACGTGATGTACGTAATTCGTTCGGGGTCACGCGTACTAACACGGGTCATCCAGTGCGTTTGCTGAAAATTGTACTGAAAATCGTGCTGAATTCTGAGTTGAGTTCATAGCCTACAGACTTTGTGCGTATAGTCTTAACCAACCCAATCGGGGCTTGGGTATAATTATCTCCCAAATCGTCCCTCTCCAAACAAATTCCGGGTATATTCTTTACAAACGCGTGCACTCTGAATCTCATTCCAGTTTTTTTCGACCCAGTAATACACTGGAGATATCATTTTTCGTCTATTAGATTGCCGATAAAACATTACTTGGGCGGCGTAATCCATATTATATCCACACGCGCACGAGCCCGTCAGATAATAATATCCCGTTTTCTTAACCATGTTCTTCCTCTCTGATCGCTATCAAACTATAACGTACTCTACGTGGTTAGCTCCCGTACACCGGAGCTCTTGGACCTATGATCCTCGTTTTATCGCTAGGCCTTTTTATGATGATGATGGATACTGACCCCTCAACGACTACTCCAACAGTAAATGTGACGCTTTATAATCGCGATCCGCTCTCAGGACTTTACAATTTATACCCTATCATCGGTGTGGGGACCCGTCAAATTTGATTAACGACTTTGACCGTATCGGCGAGCGAGCGAGCGGTGACTCGGCGCTGGCCGGCGGTGGGTCATTGTTCTACGTGACCTTGAGCTGTCAAAAAGGCCATTCACTTGATTAATAGCTTTGTACCTATAGTCCTTTTTGGTAATTTGACACCTTTGTACCTATACTCACTCCTTTCTACTGATGAGTCGTAGAAGTAGCACTGCTTTACTTTATTCCATGTTTTTTCTTCAAAGGGTTTGACATCTCCTGTGCTTGCACCTTTTAGGTTTAGAATGCAACTTCGTTTCTTGTTAGCATTGCTTGGCATCATCTTGTATTATCTTGTATCATCATGTAAGCAATAACATTGATCTAATATATTCCAGCCTAACTACGAATTATAAAATTATAACATTATAATATTAAAGTGTTTTACCTTATTCTTAATATACACCTTTACATGCCATATTAATACTACGATTTTCCGCCACCATCTTTTTTCAGCCAAACAACGGATTTTTATCACTTTGTCATTGATTAATTTATTTTTAGGGGTCTCCAGAAGAAAACGGGTTTCTCTGCAATTACTTACCGTCACCAAAGACATTTCTTATTTTCGTCTTTCATTTTGAAATAATATACCCGACGAGGTGCCAATTAAGTGAACTAAGCAAGTTTATTTTATCTACCAATTACAAAATCGACCCGTGACGTAAAGGGTCTAGTACTTATATTAGAAGCACTATTCAGGGCGACTAGCGTACAACACAATGCGTTCGACGTATACTTTGACACGTCTACCCTTCAATAATGACGTTGATGAAAAAGAACAAAACAAAAAACATTGATGGGTTCACTGGTACTAGTCACGAACAAGGACTGGTGATTAGTTTCAAATAATGTTTCTGGCCCCTCACAGTAAATATATACCGAGGTTTAAATAAAATTTACACTTGAGGATCTCCATAACAGGGAGTTTCTGTGTAATTACTTACCGGCATCAACAATATTTGTCATATTCTCCTTTTATTTTGACATAAAATACTAAAAATGTTGCCAATTCTATTTCACAAAGACATGTTTGTTTATGATAACTTATTACATAAGCGGCCTGTGTTATCGCTCGTACACTTTGTTACTTGTACCAGTATAATTAAATATTGCAACATTTCTATATCAAGGTTAAAGGCGCAACAATGTATAAAGAAATCTGTTACAATTTTCAAATCAATAAAAAAAAATCGGCCTAGATCTGTCGTCCGTGAATGTATTAGATCTATAAAAAAAGTAGATCTAGTCTAATAGCAAGTACTGTCAAACTTCAGTATCCAGCAGGCTAATAATAATAATGTCTGAGTTTGTGTATATGTTTATGTTTAATTCGTTCATGACATGGGATATTATACAGTTGGCAGTTGGCATTTCATTTGATTGTTAATGCAAGAGACGGATTATATATATACCAACGACACATGTACAATAATGTTGCTGTAGTTTGCTGAAAATCAAGAACAAATGGAAATATTCACCCTGTTCACTGCAGTAATACACGAATAGGCTTGATCTATATAGTCATATTATAGAGAAGGGATATTTTCTTCAGGGAGCTTTTTTGACATTTTCTTAGAGAAATCATAACTCTCGTGCATTATAATTTGGATGAGTGTTGTGCTTGTTACATGGATTCACTTGATTGCAATAAATTGGATATATGTGTGTTTTTAAAATGAGAATTTAAAGTGAAAAGATAACTTTCTGTGAAAAATAAATAGTGTTTGCATCAGGATTAATTTTGAATTGTTAGTACTTAGTACAGGGTATTGAATTCATTAATCTCTTGCCAGTTGTACAGTGCAACTTGTAGTTTGGTGAAAAATCATATATGCTGCAAATGAATTTGTGAATATTCAATTTATAAAAAGAACATTACAGCTATGCATACTTTCAAATTAAGTAAAAGAGAGGACAATAAAAAAGAGAAACGAAACACCAAAGAAATGCGCGAATTGAGAAGGGTTCATGAAAAGGTTGAACTGCTGTTTACCAAGGAAATTCAAAATTTAAAATAATAGATTCAGAAAGATTTAGAACAAAGATTTGAGGACTTTAACAAAATTATTCAGACCGCGATTGATAGCATAGGTGAGGATATGACAAATTTAGAAGGCAGACTCGCGGAAATGGAAGCAAGCGTCTCGTCCCAGAATCTCTCTCCGTTTGATACAGAGTCAACAATTGTAGCATTGTAAAAAAATTGCCAGAACCTTATCAGAGACAGTATAGGGAGTGAAGTCAAGATGAAGCATGCAAAAACGACCCCTTTTCATGAAAATATATCTGGAACAGTTGTTAAAATATTGAATTTGAGAGCATAGATGACAAGATCAATATTCTAAAAGAAAAGCAAAAACTGGCCAACTCTGCATTTAAACACGTTTTGATCAGTTCAACGCAAACGCATGCTGAATGCAGCAAAAACCAGTTTTGCATGCCGTGACATTGTACACCCTCCACATCCAATGACTGCTTAGGCATTAATGGCATTGTATAATCTCCTGTGCATTTGGATATTATTGAACAATAGAAGTTATGCTTTCCTTCACTGGTTTAAGTCAGTAGCAGTTCCAACCATGCAAATTTGCCTGACGTTTTTAATTGGACTTTGCCTGTTCAAAATGTCTATATTTGCAAATTTAAAGAAACCGGAAACTTTGCGTAGGTGCAGGATATTACTTTAAATCTTATCTAATAATTTTTAGAATAAGTGTTAAAAAGTTTTTAATCTGGCAAAAAGCAGTGGAATAAAATTGATGCTAGCACAATAGGCTGATTTTGGGTGAGATTCCACTCAGATTGTTCAAAGTGGTGTGCAGGATCCTATATACCTCTCTACCAATCTCTGTTTATATCAGGTTTCAATTCTAATGCTAGAATGGCCACCCTCAATGGGCATTTGAACTACTAATGTTCCACATCAAGCATCTTGATTAATGGCCCTAATATAGTTAATTGTTTTTTTTAATTGTTAATTGTTTCTAAAAGCATATAAACACAGCTGTTCCAATCATAGCCCATTTGCCTCTTAACAATATGGCTACACAGTTAAAAGCCAGATATGTTCAATTTTGTTTATATAAGTGTGACTGTTGGCACATCTTTACAAGCTATGAAGATGCACAAAAATTCTCATGTGGGTGTGGCATTTTAGCATGGATGATTTCCAATAATTTACAGAATAATTGTCTGAAGGAAAAAAATGTTACAAGCCAAAATTAGTGGAATAAAGTTGATGTCCGCACAAAAAGACATCACACATGCTTTTAATTTTTTAAAACGATTAAAATGATATGTTATCTTAAGTAGCACTATTCAGTGTGTCATACATGTACACGATTTTCATTAAGAGAACAGTAATTTGAAAGATTAGGTCATATAAAGTGGCAAAATTGATATATAAGCAATTAGGCATTCACTGATTTGGCAACGTGCTGTAATACTTACAATTTCGTTTTGTCCTTAGCATGAACTAGTCCATCAAATAAGTCACAATCATATTTTTTTTTGTCTAAATGTACACAGCAGCATTGTATGTTGATTTTGAATATTTCTTATAATATTATGATATTTATGGACTTACCATATTTTACCAACAAGTAGAAGAGACCATACATTTTGTAATAAAAATACCCCAAATGTTTTTTGATTAGTTATTTTGTTCTACCATATAAATAATCATGTATACAAATTTAGTTTTACTTTTTCTAATCCATGCTGCGCCTGTCTTAGGCATTGCCTATTCATATTGATATACTCATACAAATGGTTCATACTGGTTAGAACTTAGAAATGGCAAGTTAAGCACATTTGATTGTACAACAGCAAAGATTTCTAAACAAATAAAACTTGTCACAATGCACTCCTCATTTGGTAAAAATTTGACTTTCTTACATTCAAAAACGTGTTGTTCAACATTAAATTCACCCAAATCTGTCACGTGAGAGACATGTTATGACAAAATTTGTGTTTTGTACGAAATTCATGGCGGCCATTTTAGAAAATGGCGGCTATCTTGAATTCAAGGTGACTAGCATAATATATTGCAAGAGTGACCACCACTGAGTATTTATGCAAAATTTGGTGCTTGTTTCCAGATTTGAACTATTGTTAGAGCTATATGACGTTCCTGCGCAATAAGACTGAATAATACGTTTGGGGTGGGGTTAGCATTATGCCCATAAAATTGTCAAATATGAAGATAAAAGAGCTCAAGATGTCTTGTTTGCTTCAGAAATGATTATGATTATAGCATGTGTTCAAATAATGAACATCACATTAAGTACATGGCAGTTGTTGTAAAAAAAGTATAGGCATTTTTTAATAACGATATCACAAAATTACCATAAGTTACCATAAAATGGCGGCCATCTTGGAAATTTAGTTCAACCATATTGGTGGTAAGTATCACTAACATTCTGGAAGCATTTAAGCAACCAAAATATAATGAGTTTATATCAGTTCACAGCATTTTACTTAATTTTAAACACAAAAATTGAAAATGACCAGAAATTCATTTTTAGTCAGAAAATTTGAATGTGCCTCACTTCAAACACATATTATTACTACCTAAACAAAGACTTTTCACATAGTAAATTACATAGGAAACAACCAAGACATAGGGCGGTTCGACATAAATAAACCTGCCCGTGATCCTGACTATCATCTTGAAAAGTTGCACTGCTCTGTTTATCGTGATGCCAAGTTCTGAAAGAGATTGGCGTCGAGCAAACAATTTAACCAATTCAGTGGAAAACTCTGACGCTCACACATGTTCATGCGATCATGAGGTTGCTAACAACACTTCCTGATGTCCAGGTGACCAATGATGAAATATCTTCATTACTTACAAGCCAACTGTTTTATGACTGCTAATGAGCTTGATAACTACATATTCTAAAGTTCACCCATTCTGGATTTCACTTCCAGTGAATACTCGAATGGCCTGATAATCCTTATGTCGAACAACAATTACTTACAGGCATCATCTCTAATTGAGTATTCTTTGAGATTGTATAACCTCTGCTGTTGGTAATCAAGCATATATCACGAACCCAGGGTAACATTGTACTATAAGAATATTGAACAACAAATTTGATTATAGTTTTGTTTTTCCATTTTATTAGTCATCTATTCAGCATTATACTTCTTTGCACACTTTTGTAACTTTTGACTAGTGAAATATGTACTAGTATTTATATAGCATAGATGTGAATGTATCTGGAATAATTTTATCAATACCTAATCGTAGGGCATTTTTATGGAAATACGATTCACAGTAGAAGTAAAAAATAATAATGAAAAAAATAAGCAGTTTGTATATATAGTAATTAGTCATAAGTAGTTTTTTATGTGTGTGTTAATTATTATGCATTTATTACTGTACACTATATGAACTCTTCACACGATGAGACAGTCAAACAACGTTTGTTTACCTTACACTATTTTTTAGATATATGTTTAATTGGGAGTTCTTTACATCAATAATGATTTACTAGTTTCTGAAGAGTACGTAATTAGCTATGTTACTTTGATTTTGTAAGTAATTGTGATCTTTGATTTTGAACATATTTTTTATAAATTTTGCATCATATAAATACTGCACGTAATTTACATTTTGAGTTAAGATATGTTTGTGTCACTTACATGTTGTTAATTGTTATTATCATACATCTAAAAAAAATTATTGTATAAGATACAAAATTTTTTTTTGCGGGGGAGCTCGAGGAGGATGTCCTGAGCCAGAATATCAATAGATAAGTTTATAAATGTAGTAACTGGGCCAGTGGCCTCATATGTACATCTTAGCCTCAATAGAGGACAGGGTTCTTAGAAGGTGGATCAATACAAGAGGCAGGAGTATATAAAACCGAGACAGCAAGTCTTGCTGAGTAGAATGTATCAAGATAAAGTTGTGAAAAGGACATATAATTGTTTTTATCAGTCTTTTGCATGTATTTTCATTCGATATCGACCTCCAGAACTGCCGTGTAAAAATGTTGTATACGGACGAACCATATACGGAATCCGTATATGGTTAGTTGTCAATCGGACTACTTTTGCCCAACTTCAAATATGTTCATGAATCTAGCACACCTACTACTTCTAGGGAAACCTCTATTGATTTTATTAAACTACTAAGAAAAGCTCCAAAATCAATGAACATCAAAGAGATGCACAGAACAGCGTTAGTAGTAGTCATACGTCCCACGTAACTGTCCGACCACAGGCGTCTATATGTCTAGCGAGTGACTGCGCCGTGTTCTGTTATGATTATGTAGTTTATTCCTACACATTATTGCATTTTGTAATTTATTAATAAATTACCTTGTTAAATGTGTTGAATATATACCAGTTTATTTTTCAACAATATTGTAATTGTTTAGAAAAGACTGATAAATACAAAACCGGGTTCGTTGGTTAACATTGATTTTTTATTGGGCTCGTTCGGGCTCGGGCTCGCCGTGATACGCCCCAAGAACTTGCCCAATTAAAAAAATCAATGTTAACAACTCACCCGGTTTTGTCTATGTATTTTCTACCCATTACAGTTTATAACCATAAGGAATGTATGATCGACATTAATGGTGCTGCATTAATGTAGTTTTGAAATTAGGATTTGTAAATGTTAACTTAGGTTGTGCAGTTATTGAATGTTTACCTTTATAATTTGACCAATTGTGTGTTACTAACATGCACAGAACTTCGCTTGTGAGAGGGGGATTGCCGTGCATGACTGGAGCACTGGCATTGTTTGCTTAAATAGTTAATGAATTTGTAATAAGACTTATGGAAATATAAAGGCTAGTATGCTACCACAGTATAGAATGGTGTCCCCCACTCAGCAAGTAGAGACCACTGTGCGAATATATATGCAGTGGACGAGCCACCACTAACTACTAACATAGGAAACTGACGCAGGTGGTGTAATGTAAAATGAAACACTATTGTAATACAAGATGAAAAGATTGTCTCTTTTATAACAATTGTATGATGTATCAGCAATGTAATAATTATTGAATGGTATTATATGTGGGGAACAATCTAACCAATTTATGAATAATGATCGGGTTTGGGGAAGGGATTAATTGGGGTTGAATGACCATTCATAAGGGTAAGATATACAATCTTCCATGAGTAAGGAAGGTACGGAGACATAACGGCACGCATATAAACAAAAAAAAAGAAAAAGGGGGACCATGTCGTATATTGATTACACAATCAATATACAACGCCTGGTAACCAGGCTAGCCTCATTCCTTGTTGTTGTATTATTGTTTTGTCGCCATCCCACATGGTCCGTCCTGCCGAGGGGCAGCTTGCCGCTCACGTGGCAAGCGCCGCCATCTGCTTTCTGATAAGAAAAGCCGCCCGCCTTAGGGCTAGACAGGCGACACGTGGGCAGCGACACGGCCCAGGCAGCAAGCCTGGGCCCTGTCTTGAAAGAAGGCCGCCAACCACCGTACATTTATCATTAAGCGTCAAACATTAACCACGCAATCACAATAAACATTTCTAAAGGACTACATTGTTGGATTTTATTCTAATTAAAACAAGTTCCCCTTCACGCGTCATCTAGTTGCAACATCTTCCATCGCTCCAAAGCAAAAGAGCTCTCTACCTGACTCTTTGACGTTGTGACAGAGCGTTAGTTAGACTTTACGCTCGGCTCGCTTACTCAGTGCGCAAAGGTAACCTATGAGTCTCATGGAGGCTAGCGTGGGTAACTGCCGCATTCTACCCTTAAAATGGAAAAAGATGTAATCTTTTTCTGAATTTGATTTTGATAGAGCTAGAGCGACATCGGAGGAAGGAACGCTGCCAGTCAATAAGCAATGATACATACATGTAACACATAATCATTTACATGAAATAAGCATAAGTTAAATGGTTCTAATACAATAAGAGTGCGTGAAGCACTTGAACTAAGAATTAAATATAATATATGACAATAAGTGTTTTTCTAAGTGATAAATTGTACTGTGATTACATATGCATGTGACACATGTGCGACTACAAATCAAAATATAATAGGTAACATAATTGGTACAATATGATAATTGATGATCTATATCTAATTACACAATGTGTGGCTCATAAGATGCGTGCGACTAAGAGCTAGAAACAATACAACAGTAAACAAAGAATGGTGCAATATAGTAATGGTGAACTATGCTAAATGGTACAATATGGGCGTGAAGACATGTTCGGCTAAGTGCTACTGTAAAGCAAAGTGGAGTCGGTCACATACCCAGCTTGGTGGCTGGGCCACGCTCTGTGCTGATTCACGATGACACGAGCCAAAGCTCGGATGTAATGCGGACGGCTGACTCCCTAGACGATGTTGGCTCCTTACTACTCCTCATTGTGTTAA
>JAGTTF010000894.1:0-11785 GCA_019095985.1 Streblospio benedicti | reverse complement strand
GTCTTCACACGAAGACTTTGAATCCGCATTTATCTCGGACATCCTGTAAAAACAGGAGATAAGAAATATGAGTAATGGTCATCCACGAATGGATACCTATGTTTTATGCAATATGGCACTATTATAGTGCATGTAACTGCAGTAATAACAATTTTTTAAAGAAATTTACCTGGAAATTTCTCCAAACGTGTCTTGTCCGGAAACGAGGAAGCGAATGGACTGATGAAATGGAAACGAGGCTGAGCGGGTGTGCATCTCATGTAAAACCGAAACGAAAATATCGTTCGGTTTATGAAAAATAATTCGCATAAGATCCGATCAATAACATCATTTAAACAACACAAATGAATAACGGCACAACCACTGTCTATGGAAATGTACATTAAAAATTAGAAACAATAAAGGGGTCTACCATTACTTACAGCCTGAGGGACATGAATAACAAGCCTGAAAGCATAGAGTTTTAATCCATAAGTGTTTATATTGGGTGAAATATACCCCCTTTCCCCCACTCCATATTGTTTTCATGCAGCCCCTGATTTGTGATGAATAGCAGTCATTTAATGACATAATACTAACTAGATTAAAAAAGTGTTTGAAGAACACGGCGTCGGTAGAACAATGTTGACTTATAGCTACTTATGGGCAATTAAGATATATACTGAAACGATGCATCTTTTACAATTACGAACTTTAAGAATATGAGGAGAAAAACATCAGAATGAACTTACAGTATTCAATATCCAGCAAAACATATTAATCTCTGTGTTGCAATGCTACTATTTAAATAACAGATGATATTCAATAGCAGTTTTAAACCCAACTAGATCAAAAAAAGTGTTCAATGAACACTGCGTCGCTAGAACGACGTTGATTTATGGGCAATTAAGATATATACTAAAATAATGTATACTTTACAATCAAGAAATTTATGAATTTGAGGAGAAAACATCAGAATGAATCAGAATCCATATATCCAGCAAAAAGATATTTGTGTTGCCATACAATAGTACTGAATAACAAGATGATAATCAATATCAGTTTCAAATCCAAAATCAATTTTGCTGCTTGGTTGAATATGGATTTTTTCTTGCTGGCTAAGTGCATTGAATATCATTAAAATGTCATAAATGGGCTTCTAGAAAGCAAAATTCAATTGGCAGAGCAACCAAAATCGAATCACTTTATTGTCGCCTCATACCTCATAGTTGTGTAAAGTTTGAATGAAATTGGGTCAACTGTAAAGCTCTAGCTTGTCCGAGACATAGTTAGTTAGTTAGTTAGGTAGGTAGTCAGTTAGTTAGTTAGTTAGCTAGTTAGTTAGTTACAAACAAAACACAAAGCTTTTTGCTTCAGCTGCTGAAGCTACGCAATTAATTGCTTATTATGATACACAAACAGATACATAGTCTTTCTATTACATTTACCTTGGTGTGGCATAGTAAAGTTACAGGTTAGCTATTTAGATATTCAAGCTGGCAGTTTTTAATAAATTGGTTCAGAATCAATTGACATATTGCATGTGTAATTGGCCAAACAGGTTGTGAATATTTACATAAAACTAAGGATAATCTTTTTATATTCAGAAAATACACTAAGACTGTCTGTTAGACCGCAATATATAACCAACACAAAATATAACCAGCTTACTGATTTGCTTTTACTAAAAATGGCCCAGCTTATTTTAAATTTCAATAGTTTCTTAGTATTAATTTTTTATTTTGCTTTTCTAACAAATAAATGAATGAAAACCGAGAAAATTAATAGCAGCCAAATATTCTAGTTTTATAATATTATTGACAATGAAATCCAAGACATGATATTATGTATTATAAACGCACACACTGCCTTTAACAGCAGCTGAAAGTTGCTGAACACACTTCTACCTGGTTCTGGCATTAAAATTGTTATCACTTCTCAGGAGAAGTGATTTTGATTTTGTTTTCAGCCTGTGGGCTCCCCGTTATGGATTATTGAGTTGTTGATTTGAAGCCATTTTTTTCTTCTGTGGGTCAGTCCGAGGGGCGGACTTTCTACCTAAAGGTTCCCTTGCTGACTATGTTCATAAAGATGTTCCCATGTTATGATGTGCTATTTCCGAGTGATCACATGGGCCTGCATTCTCATCCAGTACATCTGAAAGGTCGCAGACCGTTATTCAAGACGGTCCCATAAGTTCTGGGCACAAAATATGCACACGAGCCACCATAAAAAAGATTGACAATATTTTTTTCTCATTACTGGATGTGGAACTTCTGGTGCTAGCATTGTTTAGGTGAAATTGAGGGTTCAATGAACGACAAGAACTGGCTTTTGATCCTGTAACCAGATAGGTTCATGGAAACATCAAGCACATCTGTTCACCTTGGTTACGATTTGTACCACTGGTTACATTTGCGTCAGCTAGACCATTTTCGGGGTGTGGTTACAATTTTCGTTAACGCAAATCATAACTGGCTATATTTTGTGGTCAAACACTGCCCACCTGGACAGAACAGATAACATTGTGGTGGGCTGGTAAAATTGAAAGTCCGACTGGCAAAAGGGTTGCTGAAATTTCAGTAATTAGTCTACAAATACTCATTACATTAAACTATTACCTATAGAGTAGTTAACAAAAAGATGTTATTGAGTAATAACAACTCACTTCCTGGCATGCACAGTCATATGATGCCTTTTCAAGTTGCTTCCAAGTGCAAATGATTTCTGACAAATATGGCAGTAAAATGGCTTCTCACCAGTGTGTGTGTGAGCTTGTGGGTCTTCAGAGCAGAACTGTGAGCAAAACATTTGCCACACTGATCACACTTGTATGGTTTCTCTCTTGTGTGAGTACGCATGTGCCTAACAACAGCAGACCTGTCAGAGAAACTTTTATCACAAACTCCACAACCATAAGGTTTCTTGCCAGTATGAGTTCTCATGTGTATAGTCAAAGTTCCACGGCGGCTAAACGTTTTCTCACATACTGTACACTGATGTTCTTTCTCTCCAGTGTGGATTTTCATGTGGCTGGTCAAGTGGCTACTGCCAATAAAACATTTGCCACAATGACTACACTCATAAGGTTTCTGGCCCGTGTGAGTTCTCATATGAGTTGTCAAATGTCCACTTAGACTAAATGCTTTCTCACAAACTGTACACTGGTATGGTTTCTCCCCTGTGTGGATTCTCATGTGTTCAGTTAATTTGCCACTGTCTCTAAAAACACTTGCCACATTGACTACATTCATAAGGTTTCTCACCAGTGTGAGTTCTTACGTGGGTCTTCAGATTTGCCTTTTTGCCTGAATGATTTCTCACATACTGCACACTGATATTCTTTCTCCCCAGTGTGAATTTTCATGTGACGGGTCAAGGCGCCATTGGCAGCAAAACATTTGCCACATTGACTACACTCATAAGGTGTTTCCCCAGTGTGGATTCTCATGTGTCTGGTCAAGTGGCTACTGACACTAAAACACTTGCCACATTCACTACACTCAAACGGTTTCTCACCAGTATGGATTCTCAAGTGGGTTTTCAGAGTTTCACTTCGGCTGAATAATTTCTCGCATACTGAACACTGATATGCCTTCTTTCCGGTGTGGATTCCCATGTGTCTGGTCAAATGGCTACTTGAACTATAACATTTGCCACATTGACCACACTCATAAGGTGTATCCCCAGTGTAGGTTCTCATATGGATTTTCAGATGTCCACTTTGGCTGAATGATTTTTCACACACTGTACACTTGAGTTCTTTTTTTGCCAGCGCATGTTCTATTGTCGATTTTCATTTGTTCACTGTGGTTTTCCATTCTTATCTGTCTTTCTTTTCAATGTGATGATCCTGAAAATATCCTTCCAACGTAACACAAGTTATTCCTTGATATGTTTAAAACTTTACACTATACATTTCTTCCTTTTGATGATATGGAAAAATAACTATAATGAAAAAGCTCTATGTGATTTTGTTCTAATTCTGCTAATTTTCAGCATACCAAACTTTGACCGCTCATCAACCTAAATATTTTAAATAACATCCAACATTATTTGTTTTTTTTAATGAATGTAATATTTTTTTTTAATGGAGCATACATGAATATAGAATTTAACAGCAAAAATTTACATTTAAAATTTCTCGACACAACGCACCCTACATGGGCATCCCTTTTCTCAACATTAATGCTGGCTTTATAAAAGCACGGTTCTTTCGGTGCCATTGACTATTACTGTACTACGTATTTGCTATTTCAACTGGCTATAAGAACATATTGCAAAAAATCAAGTTTTGTCTTGATAAAACTAATGATATTAAATGAAACATCCATTAATATGTTAAGTGTATGGCTTTCAAAAAAATTGGAATATGTTCATACCTGGGTCCAATGAGAAATCGTTGTGTGAATACAATATGAAGCAATCAACAACCATCAATGATGCATGCACAATGATATCAGCAATGCATTAGACAGGATCAGTTGGTGAAGTTTGTTGTGGTTGCTTCATAGAGGTTAGGGACTGTGAGAAATGATATCATAAAAGGAGTGAGGTTGAGATATCAGAAAAAATCTTACTAGGTGTCGACCTTAACAGAATGAGTGAGGAGAGCGAACGAATTTTGTTCAATTCCACATGAGGTGATTTCTTTCCTGATATCTCACCCACACTAGTAAAATAACGTTTTTCTCACATGTTTATTCATCATTTTAGGCCACAAACTTTGTAGTGTGGGATATAGGAGAATATCCTCCACCTTTCAGCCAATCAGAATGAAGTATTTGCAGCAAACATGGGAGAAAGACCATCGTCCATCTGCGGGAGTCTCTTTTATACTGTGCAGATTACATAATCAACACCTCTCTATTAAGACCCCCAGGGGCGGGCTGGTCTCAATCTAGAGGTGGCCTCTTTAAACAGGTTCATAGTGGTCTCTCTATGAAGGTGTGAAACTGCAAAATTTGTCATGAAGTATAGATATTTGCAAAGTATAAACTTGCCCTATGTTAGTGTACTTCATGTAATGTACTTTGTTAATGTACTATTTATTATACTAAATACTGTATATATGAAAATTGGTTTAGTGTGACATTGAGAACGAATGAGATAAGAGTAAAAACTTGAATTAGAAAGACGTTTAAGTGTATTCGTCATAAAATTGTCTCATTTTAGAGGTTGTCTCTGTGTAGAGGTGAACAGGTTGTTGTGAACAGGAACTATCAGTTTGGTGGCATGTTGAGGGTTATTAACACTCACAGTGCTGTTCTCTTTATATCTGGGTCACCCACATATCTACTTTCTACAGAAATCTATTTATGTGACATGTTCTGAAAAACATTGACAGAAACTGTGCTTTAGCACGAAACACTTTCCTTCTTTTCATTTCAATTGCCTTCTTTACCGTTAGGACGTGTAAGTTATTAATGTCTTGAAAACAAGCCTTCACTGATAGAGTACAGAACCCCTCTATTTGGACCAACCGGGTCACTGGCAATAAGTGGTCTTCATAGAAAGGTGGTCTCTGTAAGGAGGTTTGGGAGTGTGATAATTCGTCGTATCATACAGGTGGTCTCTTTATGGAGTTGGTTTTAATTGGAGGTTCAAGGTGATATCTTTATTGCATGTTCAGGCTGCGAAAAATGATCTTATTTCAGAGGTGGTCTCTTTATATACAGATGGAGGTTTTACTGTAATCTGTTCTTTCTGAGGAAGTCCTCAAGGCAACAACTGGTCTCAATGGAGAGGTGGTTACTTTATGGGGGTTCACAGAGGTATCTTTATACATAAAAAACTGTGGAAAATTGTCTTATTACAGAGGTGGTCTCTTTATAAAGTTGGAGGTTTTACTGCAATATGTTAGGCTCCAGTTTCTTACTGATGACCTTCTGTTTTGTTGCTGATAAACCCATTTACGCCAGAGATTGTTTAACGCTCTTCGTTTACAGCCTCTATTTTCCATCGTCGGTTTTCACGGCTTGATCACTCACACTGCCTTTACAAGTCCTTATTCATACCAACTATATACTGTGTATGGGAGTGGTCATCAACTACAGGGGGGGGCGTGATAGGAAATAGTTTTCACGACAATTTTTTATCATGCCCCCCTATCGCCATGTCATGTCAGTATTTTTTCATGCCCCCCTGGCACATTGTATGTTTTTTCCATGCCCCCCACCCCCGTCCCATTATTAATTATTCTATTGCATACTATCAGACATAACCAGGATAAACTATCACACCAAAACATCTTATGCAGGGACACCACCTCCCTAGTCATAAAGCTATAGAAGTGATGGAAGCTTTATCTAGATCAATAGATGACATCCAGTTTAGGGTAAAGGGGAAAATGAAGATTTAGCTGTTGAAGGTGGAAAGATTTTGGAGCAAAAAGGAGGTTATATACATCAACAAGTCATTTGAAATGATGGAAGAACACCATTAGATTTGTGATCACAGGGAATTACTCTCATTTCAAACTCCTCAAGCCAGTTTGGCAAGAGCAATAACAGGAGCACTAATCTAATGTTATTAGTGGCCCGGTATTCAAAAGACAATTCAAAGTTGCTGAAATCAGGAGCGTGGAAGTGAGCGCCAAAGGCGCAGTTGCAAGTGGCGTAGACAGTAATTATAGCTAGGGGGGTCTTGGGGCATGCTCCCCCAGAATTTGTTTTTAATGGATGTCTCTAGAAGCTCTCTGGTGCATTCTTTTTCTGAGAAAAAGTATTTTTTGGATGAAATGGAGGTATTTAGATAATGTTTTTTTATTTTTTATGGTTTTACATGTTAACTGTACATATATTAATTATTCATTGTTTTACCTGCATATCACTGTCTTAGCCTGAGTACCCCTTCTTCCATCAAAAAAATATAAATCATTACCAAAAACATTTGTCAGATATTTTTAATTATTTTCTTATTACTGAGATGCATTTACTTCGACGCTGTTGTTGGAAAAAAAAAACATTCCCGGCGAACTGTATAGAGCTTCTTCTAAGCATTGGAAAATGTGATGGTTGGTTTCTTTACATTGGCGAAATTTGGAATGGGGTAAACTGGAAATGGTTTCTTTACATTTTGGTTCTACTGTCACTGTTCTCACTGTAGAATTGAATTCACAAGCAAACTTGGGGGGAAACTATATACAGTTATTCACATTGTGGTGAAAAGATGATCGATATACGTGCATTTCTATGGAAATTATGGCAGTTTACTCTTGGCCACGCACCTCTGATGAATGGAAAGATTTTATCCACGCTACGCTGCAAAATATTGGAAGGATACAAGGGCTGTCATCTCATGAAATGTAAGTAAAAAAGGATCGAATTCACGCTGTATGGTGGCTTAATTTTCAAGTGTCCTCGCCCAAAACGTGATATAAAAGACAATCTCCAAAGTGGCAGGTGCACATTGAACCCCAGTCGCCAAATGGATAAAGCACTAGAATTTGCGAGTTGGCGAGTATTTTAGAGTAATTCTCTGCTGATCAGCATGCTAATAATGTGAAATATGTATTTGGTATAATCAAACAAAACATTGCATTGCTGATATTGCAATAGAATTGAAAGGCTAAGCCATGTCATGCTTAGAATGTAACTAATTATATAAAGAACTAAATCTTGTTGAATTAATAATGTTTTTATTTGTGTTTTAAAGTTAAATGAAAAATGCTAGTAAACTGCTATCAGCTATACTAGTGTAATTCGATATTCTTTGTCCCAATTCGCGACAAAAGTGCTTAAATTTTTAGAATGTTAGTATTAAAAAAATTCCGCACCCCCTAGCCTAGATGCTATTTTTCTTGCGCCCCCGTAGAGCACCATGACCCCCCCATTTCTCTTCACGCCCCCTCTCTGTATTTTTGTGACCACTCCCTATATAGTGGTGAGATATGACGATGCTATTTTCGTGCAGTTCACACATTTTAGTATCCGTCAGAATGCAAGTGCAGAAATAAAAAGAGCAAGTGCAAATCGGACAAAATATTGAAATGTTATTTAAAACAGATGAATTGATTAGTCAGCTGGAATCTCACAGTGCGGAATGTTGAGGCCGAATGAGGTGTGATGCCGTAGTAGTTGTGAAATATCAAACTGTCACAGGTGTGTTTTCAAACTACCACACAGTAAAAATATTATGAACATGTGTGCAGATTCGGTTTCATTTATCGTGAAGGTTTTACATCTGTCTTTACATCTGAGGCTGTATCACATTGTGGAACATCTAATAAGAATTTACCAACGATACTAAGCAATGCTAATGCATCCGATTTTCAATTTATTTAAGATGTGAATTCAAGTAACCAGTCCTGTCAGTAAATAAACATAACAGTACTAGACAGCGGTATAGACAGAACTGAATTATCAACAAACTATAGCGTATCTCATATTTTCTGTCATCTCAAGGTTAGTCTCATTTCACTTCATGCACAGTATTAACATGCACGTAATAGCGGTATACGTGTACTGTAATTTAGTTTTATTGTAGAAGTTATTTGAAAAGGAACCTTTGAGTTCGAAAACGTTTAAAATTAAGGCCCACATCCATGTAAATGCCCACCACTTTATATGATGTCGGCTCATTATTATACGTGGCATATGCGCATAAAACAAGTTTGGAGCACTATATTGAGCCTTTGATATTCAGGGTGATACACCCGTATTTTCGATCTGTGGCAAGCATTAAATTCTGGACATTTAAAATTCTATTATGAGTGTATATGTTATAAATCTTGTTCGCCTTTGATGGTGTGATTATAAATGCAACGCGCAAACGTGTATTAAGAATAAATCTAGACTTCAAACTTCATTTACAGCTTTAATGACATTCAGTACATGTAATTTAATTCATCAGCATGCTCTAAACTGCCGCTCAATGTTGATACATTGTTTTGATTATTGTTGGCTCGCTCTGTGTGAGAAAACTGAATTTGGCAATTCAACATACCATCGACAATCAAACTTTAACCAAAAGCAACAATAGCTGAAAACTCTACACCTGTTCCAATATGTCAAGTCAATTAAAAAATTGTTTAAAATACTGACACAGTAGATCAACAGTGATTAACACAATATATCCAAACAAACACAGATTTGCCCACCCCCAGTGGGTTTATAGTTTATACACGAGTGCCCAAAACTACCACCCAGTCTTACTCCTCGTGCTGAGGTCCACAGAGTTGAGATGTCGCCCGCCCATGCGTGGATGTGATGACTGGACATGGATGACATGATAATCTATGGCTTACAGCTGGCTGGGGTTAACGTCTGATATATCAAACTACACTACACAATAGAAAAACACCACAGATATGGATTAAAACAAAAAATCTTACAGTTAATACTTCCCCTACGTTGACAAGTTCCATAATAAATCCAGTATTTTCTATTCCTAGTCTTCCATGAAATGCTGTATTAAACCAGATAATCTTTTACGTTTACAAGTTTTTATTTGAGGTAAGTCCATTATGTGGTCTAAGAAAGATCTTCTGTAAAAGCATTATTACTTGCATAGTGTGTGTGACGCTGAGGGGCAGAGCATCTGGTAAAGCTACCCGATCCTAAATTACACATAAAATAGCTACCATGTACAGTGGAACCTCTCTATTAGGACCACCCACGAGACCGTACTCAAGTGGTTCTAATAGAGAGGTGATCTCAATATAGAGGTTTACCATTTTTTGACAGAACAATTTTCTCGTGCACGAATTCTAGCATGTAATAGCAGTGTATAAAATGTATTACTTGGATTTTGTGTAATTAATATATTTTATTATACGAGCATAAGATTGGAAAGTACATTTATATTCTTATATCAAGTTGCAGCTCTTAACGGTTTAGACATTTTGAGTATTGCTTTGCATAAACTCGAAGAGCTTTACAAAGACTACCAGATTTCTGTTTCTCAAATGTAAACAAGAAACCGCATAAACTGTCGGCGGACAGTTAAAATAATGACAAAACATTGGTTGTTGTTCATAAATCTGAAAACAGCCGCTGACATTGGCTAATAAAGCGATGCACGGCTGTTGTGACATTTTAGTCTTTGTCTCTTATAAACCAGCTGAATGTCTGACGTCTGTACCTCGTGTACCTACGTGGGGTGTTGAGATCACTGCTACTGGTGGTGGACATTGATGCCGACTATGGATCCTTTTCCTGCACACACTTTTCGTGTTGCGTATTATGTTTCCAATTATGGGGAAATGCCTTTTAAAATGTAGCATTAATGGCATGGGTTGGCGCATAGCCTCCCGGCATAGCCTCAATTCTGGGGTGTGAATGCTTCCACTTCAGGACAGTCAAGTTCATAATGCAATCATAATGTTTAGGACAACATTTTGTGTTGCTCGCTGTGAAAATCTATTCCTGGGCGCATTGTGACTGCTCTGAGGCTATATCCAATGTTTAGGCTTGTTACCATTACACCGTGAATGCTTAGAAATATCAGGCTTTGCCACTCAGTTCAAATTGTATTAGATTATGTAAATCAGCAGAAGTAATATTGTCAGAATTTGAACAATGTTGACTTGATGTTTGATTTTATAGTATTTGTGTATTACTATGATCAGTAAGAAAATAATTTGAGAATGTTCACCATGGTCATTTTCATTGTTTTTGTTCAATGCCTCACATCTACTGATATAGATACTTTTTAGCTAACTGATTTATCACATATTATGCATGTATATACATTGATGTATCTCTGTGTCTTGAGTGTACTAAGGAGTTCTGAGGCGATATGATTTCAATGTAAAGTATGTGTAACAGAAAATAGTCAATGTTATAATATAAAATTGTGTCTTTCAAATGTTAATGATTTATTGTTAATATGATTTACTTTTCAAATAAAATCATTTATTAAATCAGGCATAGAGAGATAGCTGTGTCCAATGAACAATCAACAATGTGCGTACAGTATTAACATACAGTGAATACAGTTATCACAGTTTCTAAAATTACACTTAAAATGTATGAAAAAGTGTATCTAAAACGATTTATTACAATTTAAAAATCAACTCCAACCTTCTCTTATTAACTAACCTCCTGTAGATATGAAAATCACTGGTAAACATTCCTATATCAGGCCATTCTTATTGAGCATAATCTATTTCTAAAATTTAAAATATGTTAACATTAAAATATCTATACCATAAACGGTGACTAACTGGGAGGTGCGTTGCATCTTATATGCATGCAATTACGAAATATATTATTAAATGCCATTTTTAGTTTGGTATATAGATTTTGCTTCAACAGAACAATGCCCAAATTCTTTAATCAGTCTATTTCCTCTACAATAGATTGCTCTCGTAAGTCTTTTAATAGATCTATCATCGTTGCAATCATCACATATACAGTTTAAATATGCTTTAAAACCATGTCAATACAATGTGTGTTATAAATGATAATTCATACACATTGTGCAACAACAGCTGAAAACACAACACGGGTGCCTAAAGTCACGACCCGGTCCTCTACCTCCTCCTGGTTCATTCTGGTCCTGAGGTCCACAGAGCCAGTCTGCCGCCCGTCTCACGTGTGGATGTGTACAGTGGACATGTTGGACATGATAATCGATGTCTCACAGCTTTCTGGGGGTAAATTATAATACATAGAACTACACTACACAATAGAAAAGCACGTATGGATAAATACAAAATATCCTACAAATAATACCTTCCCTACGCTGACAAGTTCTATGATAATATCAGTTTCTTCTATGCCTTCCATGAAACTGTGTAAGCAGACACACTTCTTCTTGAGAGATTTTGAGGATTGTGCAATTTGTGGTATTAATAGTTATA
>JAGTTF010000893.1:53978-74503 GCA_019095985.1 Streblospio benedicti | reverse complement strand
GTTGTGTATTATATTATTATTTTGTGTAAAAGTATATGTTGTTTCTATCTATGTAATGCGTATGGGTTGTGAATTTTCAATCATCAATAAACTTTTGAAAGATGGTTAATTAATGGCCTGTCTCTGTCACTTTCATTGCAGAGTGACCGCGGAGGTAATCTGTCACAAATGCCTCAGTGCTGCCACCTCTATGAGCATCACAATGCAAACAAACGCGTCAGTGCTGCCACCCCCATCATTCAATCAGTGCTGCCACCTTGTGATTAAGGTAGTCATAATGCGAACAAATCTTCGGTGCTGCCACCTGCATCGGTCAATCAGTGCTGCCACCTGAGATAGCTCAGCCTTGTTGTTGTTTCTCTGTAATAAATTAATAAATATCAAATCAAATACCTGTGTTGGTAGTTTAGTAACCGACTTGGAGTTATTATCCTCATTATCCACTTTTTATTACTAGTATCCATGCGAGATGTTATAAACTTTATTTACAAACCATTAATCCATCACAATAACTATACGTAGTTTTAAGTTTGTAACCTTATGCCAATCAGAGAATTTTCCTATTTTAGAAAACCCATTGTTAGCAATAGGATTAGAATGCATTAAATATTACAACATTCATGTATATAATTTTAATTGGTCAAGTACAGGAGTCTAATGATTGTGCTAATCTAATCAAGCCCACTTTAGCAGTAGTGGTCACTTTCATTAGTTTAAATGAGATTGTGCTGATGTGATCAACCCCCAATTAAGAATAGTGGTCACTTTCACAATTAGGCCATGATGTTATAAATTTCATTTTATTCAGATTAATTAATATGTATGAGATTACAGATTGCAATATATTTTGAAATGTTGATTAGCTGTATTTATTATCAATATTATTGATATCCCGGTCTTCAATCAAGTCTTCATCCAGGCAGGCAGGTTGATGAAGATCCTTCATAAGCAATGCATAATGTATAATTAGAAGTGGATATCTTGAAGCTAACTAATGTGGGAAGACAGGTGTTCAAATAAATGCATAGATGATTCCTGAAATTACTGATGTGAGTTGATTTATTCAAAGAATATTGATCCGTTTTATAAACATTAATCAGAAAGAGCATATTAATTAGAAAGAGCATATTGGATACTAAAAATCAGTTAAACGTTTATTGGTTTACAATATCAATTCATTTGAATTTTCACCCAACAATTTAAAAGAACTATTTCTTGAAGTTTTATTTATTATACTAATTCATTTAATATTATTGTGATAAGCAGTACATTTCAATATACTATTTATCATATTCTATTTGTGACTGAACACTTAATTATTAGCTAATTGGGTTAGTAAGAAATAACAACAGCTAATTGGAAATTGAGAATACTTATTAGCTATTTTGGTTAGTAGGAAATAACAGAAATTGAGATTACTTATTAGCTATTTTGGTTAGTAAGAAATAACAACAGTTAATTAAAAAATCATATTAACGAATAACTGTATATAATTGAATTGAATCATATTAACGATCGGTATATAATAGAGAAAATATATGTTAAGTTCTTATACTAATAGTGAAATTTAATAAATCCAACAGACGTACATGCTTCCAATAATGCAACATAAATCTTGTACGCTACATGCTTCCAATAATGCAACGAGAAAATAAAGGTCAGTGTTGATTATTTGCGCTACACTCAGTACAAGTAGACATGTACAGAGACGGGCGAATACGGTCACAGTTTCAGGAAACAAAAAACATATAATTTCATACAATATTAATCAGTTTTGCTTGTTTTGTTTGCTTTAACCTAAAAATGCAATTACCACTTCTAAAATGGTTGATGTACCTTCTTTTGAAGCATGATTGAATCTTATATGTGAACTGCCATTCCATCATTTTTTATAAAAAAAGGCTTTACACCTCTGTATGTAAATGAAAAAATATCGTAGTGCTATATTTTTGTGTACGTTTTTAGAGATATTGTGTTATGTTATTTGTAATGATATTGAATAAAATCAATCTCAATCTACCACACTAGTCTCTGCAGACCTTATAAATGTGTGTGCAGTACTACTGAGTATAGAGGCAGGCATTGGTGGGGACTTAGAACCTAAAATCTCTCCCCCTTCAGCCAATTTCCCCATCATTTGGACCCCTCTAATGAACCACATTTTTTCCCGTCGATGGGATCGTGACCCAAACTAGCTGGGTTGGGGAAAATAAGTTCTGGGTGCATCCACAACTTGAATGTTGAATGAATGATATGCGATGTGGTCAACATAAAACCTCAGTTTCTGCTATGCATCCAAATGTTAGTCCTATCATTTACTGATGGGAAATCAACTTGTTTTACAAAAGTGATTTAGATTGTTTAATTAATTCTCTCGAATCTCTTGTGCTTTTGTATAATGCAAAAAAAAAATTTTGTAATATATTTTCTTTCTCACTGCTTTATTTATCAAATAAACAAATCAAAGTAAAAAAAATACATATTTTGTTACTTTGATTTGTTTATTTGATAAATAAAGCAGTGAGAAAGAAAATATATTACAAAATGAAACCTTATGCTGCATACCAGATACACTCAATTTTACAGTAAAAACTAATCAAGTGCCAAATAGTTGTGCCAACCCGTACGTGTATCAAAAGTTGTAGAGTACAAATAATTGCAACGGTATTGATATTCTCAGGCACTGATGACGTTAATCGAATAAGTAACAACATTACACTGCATCGTCTAAACAGCTGTGTTATTCTGATATTAAAATGTTTAGAAACTGCTTTCTGTCCAAACAAGCATCGACACAATACTGATTCTGCCGTACACCGTTACTTTAAAACAAGGGCTACAATAATAATTACGCGAACTTTTTGACAGGTGCGTGACACGTGGTTTTGTTGACAAATTTCGAGGAATGTGACGTCACCATTCGATGGCATACGCTGAGTAGGATCACGTGACTCTTGTTATGTTGGACGCCATATTGGATAGCTGGCACAGCAAGAATGTCGTTTGCTCAATAAGGGTTAAAAGACAACACCGACTTTGAATTAGTGTTAAATGGGATACAATGGATCTAGATTTGTGTTGACTTTCTATTACATCCGAGGAAGTGCTAAATCAACCAATGTGTATTCATTAATATTGTGGTGAGTAAAAATATTGCTTCACAGCTGTAGTAATACTCTGTAGCTAAAATGAAAATGGACTGTCTCAACATTTTGCTGTTTACAACTGAATGACACAGTGTCAATGTTTGATAAATCATTTTGTTCTTTAGCTCTTTTCTGATGATAGGCCAGTCAACCTTTTACAAAGAATGACTTCACATATCTGTAATAACTATTTATTGTTGGCACACAGGCTGGGCGATGACATAGTTCAGTCAATACCTAGTTCAATGAACAAGTATATTAGTACTAGCTTTGCCAATATTGTATTAGCTAACAAGCACTGCAAACATCAATATTCTGCCCTATACATAACTGCCTATGTTGACTGCAGAGCTGTATTAAATTCTCATAAATTTTTCTGAGTTTGAATTTGTGATTTGCCATAAGGCGTGCATTTCTCAGTGGAAATTTGGATAACAAGGCAAAGTAAGTAGTTTCAGATAGTTATGTGTTTATGTCTGACTATATTGTCTGTGTTGCTTTTATTTTGATTAATTCTATTTGTGTTTTATTTTCCCAATGTTTTTTCGTTTACAGCTCCTCATGTGTGCAATGTGAAACAAAATACCCACTAAAACTGTCAATTAAAGGCAGATATAACTGTCACAATCGTAGCTCATATGTAGTGCTCCAAATAGTCGTATAATTATCTCGTTCGTGTCTTTGTCGTATCTGACACAACGTGTCATTGTGGCTGCCTTGAAGCATTATTTTGTGCCTCCTGCGCAAGTCTCGGCATATGCCGCAGCAGCCACCCATTTGTTACCCCTTTACACACTTGATATTGGTGATAATGGGCCTTTGCGGAAAGCTGATGTGTTCCACAAGTCTTTGTTTGGCTCGAAGGCTTATGCTTTTACAATGTGTCGCGGGCACGTGGTTTGTCTGAAAACTCATTGCTTTTATTGAGGGTATAAAATGCTTCTGTAATGTTGAAAACAATGAAAAATTATATAGTCGAAAGTAAAGATTCAAAATTGCTTTCAGGAGGTGTGGCAATTTTACCTCTATATACATAAGTGATATCACAACGTAATTTATAGCCTTGTATTTGGCAGTGTTGTAACATTTAGCTGGGGAGATAAGGATTAATATTTGTTTAAGTTCTGCCAAATCACATAATAGCGCCAGTTTATATTACAATCTGCTGTGTGTAACCAAAAGACAATAAAGCCTGTTACATATTTATCATGAATCGCTTGAAAATCGTAGCCAAAATAGATATATTGCTGTGAGTTATAGTAGTCGCAGGTTCGTAACGAATCACATGTAGTCTGAGAGATTTGTCATCTCTATTAAGCCACAAAGGCATAGAAGATTTTTAAATTGAATTATTTTTACCGTCAAGGCTTGATTAGACGCAACATGTATTTAGTATGATAATAATGGATTAAAGTATACCTATTTAGAGATTCAGTATTGACACTGTGGAAAAGGTGGTTGATATGACAGTGGGGCCATCTGCCCGATTGACATCTTGTACCCACAGGTGGCACCACGAGAGTGCTGATTGGGCAGCTGGCAGGGCGAATAATAACCCGCTACATGCCACCCGCAACCCACGAAACGCGCATGTATATGGGACACCTCCCAGTATTCATCCAGCAAACTGTCAGACAAATGCACATAGAACTGTGTCATTGTAACAGCCCGTCTTCTGTCAAGTTTTCTGGGCATATATCATAAATTAGCCCATACTAATTGGTTTTTCAGTATTAGTTTTTTTCAGAACAGACATACTGTTCAGGATAAATGCGTAATGAAACCATTTTAATAGGTATTTATTATATTCGAAGCATTCTGCATGTCAATATGAGGTCAGCCAGTAGATTTGGCAGTGTGGTCATGTGAATGGTCAATGTCCATGTAGGAAATTATTTCTCTCAAAACATGTAATACTGTAATTTTGAATAAATTCTATAAATATGTAAACAATAAAGTTATTTGTTAAATCAATATTCCTTTTGATATGTGCGTATTAGATTAAGAAGATTTCTGTTTCTATTGGACTTTATATAATTTGCTGCTAAACTTTAATCTGCACTGTGATATTTTACTATGCATTTTATGCGAAATAAACTGATACAACACAATACAACAATGCAATATTTGACTGTTAAACATGTTAAATGTTGACATAAATTTTGCAGATGGACTAAAGGACTAACGACTATGAATTGACAGCTGCTGCCTTGCTTTTGTAATACCGAGTGATAAAATTTTTTTTTTTCATTGAAACCATAAAAAATGTGGGATATATTTACACAAAGTAAGAACCAGCCCAAATAAAGCGTGAACTTGGTTTCTAGTGGCCTAGGACCACCGGGCTGTCCTTAAGCCCTGTCTTTGTCAATTTATCACAGCACATTTGTTAAGGGGAGGCCGCTATTTGTTGTAACTTTGAACAGTAGCAGTACCATGATGTAACAAATGTAACGGATGTGATTTTGGGGCTTTGTGATGCCGCAATGGGGGCACAGGGTAAAGACGTCTTTGTCTGGCTTTGTCAAGTTAGCGGTAGTTGTCAGGGTCATCGAACCAAGGTCATTGGTCGCCGGGTAGTGTTATTATCCTGTGGCACTCAAAATCAAAAGAGTTGTATGCATAGCGGGGACCCATATCTTCCTTATTACACAGATAAGAGGAGTATGCTTTTTGAGTTGCCGCAATTCTGGTCTAGTTTAATGATCAACATGATTAAAAGATGTCTGGGGACTGTTTGGTAATTATCTCTTTATCTTTTGATACAAGTCTTCTGGAACTTTGATATAAATTGTATAGAAAAATTGCTCATAAATGATGCTGTGGTGTGTTGATATTCAATTATGTTAATTCAATCATTCCATTGCCACTTACACATAATTCCTACTTTACATCAATATGTTTAAGAAATTTATAAAAGCATGAAGCATTCCATAGGCAGGCATATCGTTGAACATGCCCTGTCAAGAATCGATTCTGCATTATTTCTTACACGAGGGGAGATAAAGGAATATTCAGTGACTGCCATTGTGATGATAAACATATGCATTTGAAGCCACAATGTGACTGAACATGATCAGTTTGTGTTTAAATTGAAATGCTTTGTTCGTGGGAGAGAAACCACATGTTTGCTGGTCAACTGTGAACACAGGCTGATATAGTTGAGAGTCATGGGAATGTGCAAGTATCATTTGCTGTATTAATCCCTTTTATAAACTTCAACTGTGTTGATACATATTATGATTCTGGGGTTTTCTTTTTTTGTTCTTGACTCAATATGGTGAGTAATACAGATAGGAAGCTGTATTAGGGCATTGTACTGATCACTATTATGGACAATATACATGCAATGTTTTGCGAAATTACAATATGCACTGCCACAAAGTCCATGTTACCAATTCATGATGCATCAAGTGCATGTGTATTAGGACTTCCATATTTAAGGCTGTATATGCAACGGATGTTCGTAATAAACCACAAAACTTCATGCACTGTCCCTCCAATAGATACTTCTCTAATGACCTCAGCTCTTGCAAAGTTTAATCTACTAATTACTTGGATTAATGCCGAAGTTATTGTAAGTAATCCAGGCAGATGGGGCAGATGTGATCTAGCGCCCCCAAGCCTCCACTGTTCTCCTGAACGTGATGAGTCAATAACCTCAGAAGCAGCAGCAGCAGCCATAGTATTACTAATAAATTAGCATATTGATTATTGTAATGTTGAGTCCTCTTTGTTCATTCATTCATTCAGTAGTTGTGTTATTGGGAAACAGAATAACAAGAGAAAGTTTTAAATAATCTCGTCTATGGAAGATGTATAATTGTTTGATATTACATTGGTATTTACTTTAATAGTATTTAGCAATGAGTTTGACAACATGATGTTGATGGTGTTATAGTGTGCGTCCAACTTTGATTGGGAAATGGGACTGAATATGTAGCTAAATATTCTCACTTCACTTAACTTAAAAGTGAAATAATTTAGAAAATCACATTCAAAACATGTGTTGAGTAGTTATTTTTTATCTTGAAAATGCTTCAAGTGATGTTGGCCAGTAATTGTGCAATCTTTGATCAAACGTTAGCATTGTGTTTACAACTTCACCTCTTCTACTACAATAAATTAACATATTGATTTGTTGCAATGTTTCTCTCCTTTGTGTTTCCCCGATTTTCATTATGCAATTCTTAGTACAAAAAAGGCCTTGACTTGTCTTTTTTTCACAAAAATCTGCTGAACATTTTTTTTAATGAGAACTTCACTTTCCATCTCTCTTGCGTCTGCTTTCATATGATAAAATGACCTTAATACCTGGTCACAGGTGTTTAAAACGCAGATTGACTTGCAAAATTATACAAGTCATGCAAAAATGTTTGTCAGCCTTGAGGCTAGTTTGTTATTGCTTCAATTATTATACTTTCATGCGATTTGATTTTTACAAGTACAGTATATTTGTATTGTAAGAACATTATGTGTGACATATCACTGGAATCTGTCTAGTATAGGCTTAACAAAATTATACTTTAATATCTGTTCTTGGTGCCTCTTATCTAAATTCAGAACCTTGTGTATCATATTTATCAAATATACCAGGAAGTACATAATTTCAAATCCACAAAGATTCATTTAAAATACATATAATTAAAGAAAAACTTTATCATATCTTTTTAGACTTAACATTCAATTCATAAGTCATTGAAAATTACCACTCATCCAAACAGCTCATTTTATATAGCAGATTTCTAATAACGTTTTACATTCTTTTCTTGTGCTCATTTGACACAAGTGCTCTTTGTCTTGTCCTTTTCATAGTTAGTAAAATTATTATTACTCTTATAAATATAGCATTTTTGAAAGTCTTGACGTAAATGACATTATTTTAAGAACACACATGTATTTAGATTATCTTTAATAATAAAAATCATGCAAATTTTACTTTCAGCGTTTTTGGTAATGACTTATGATTTGATTTTTTTTATTCATGTACATGTCATTTTGTCTATTAAGGGATAGGTTAATCTATTTTAGTCACGAAGCATAGTTTTCTTCTTTTTACCAACAACTTCCTATAGTGTAGTTGGATTCGTGGAATATGTTCTATAATTTGATTACTACTAGAGCCACTACATGCAGATGTGTATAAAAATTGCCTGTTTCGTTCATTAGTTCGTTACAAATTGGTCCAGTTTATCATGCAAACCCTAAATCTGGAGTGCACCTTTGGAGTTGTCAATAAATATAATTATCAGGTGGGTCTTGCATAAGCTCCTTTCAAGTCCAATCAGTTGCATTTGACCTGTCCAACTTTCTTGTAGATATTTATTTTTTGTTATTTGTAGATTGCATATAGCCTAACAAATAGAATCAAGTGGTTGCCATGGAGTATTCCAAATATGATAATGATGCACAGGAAGTTTGTGAAATCTGAATATACCTTTTGGAATATGACTAAATATTAGTCATGTCCCAGGTTGATAAAAGGTTACAACTTTGAATATGAAGATAGCAAGCTTAAGAAAAGAACATAAAATTAAACAAGATTGAATTTTCAAAATGTCATTTAAAGAAAAAAATCCTTTTGAACCAGCTCTAGTTTGTAAACTAACATATTAACTAAACACAAAATATTACATATACATGTATGGAATGATTTTATTCTTTATATGGATTATATGATAGCCGGTTGTTTTTTTTCTAACAGTGGAAGTCTTCCTCTATCATTTGAATATTGGCTCAGATTCATGCAAAATGTTTAGCAATATGAAATGTTATATCAGAGTATCGTATGAAATATTCATTATAAAATCTAGGGACCTGATTACATAATGTAAGTTTGTTCCATCTCACAATATCAATTTTTGAAGTTTGTTTTTCTGTGTTGCTTTAAGCAAAGTTTTGTTCATAAAATCGTCTTTTTTATGATCTTTTTTCTGCAATGACAGTTAATCGTACTTTTAACTCAGATTTAGTGTTGAAATCACAATAATGTTTCTGATTGAGCGTACGTATTGGATATTATCTTCCATGGTCGCCGTGTGATATATTTTCTACTTATCTAACGTAACATCATCACAACACAATTTAGACACCTTGCAATCAAATTTATGATTTACCATCGAGACAATACGTGAAACATCTAGCTTATTTTGCAAAGAAAATTTAAAGACGCTGCATTTATCATGGAGAAATAAATCCGTAGACGTGTGTACATTTCACCTTTGACCCCTGTGGTGAGAGCCTCAGTTTGGTGGCAAGATGGCAGATGTGTGAACATGCTCCGTAGAATGTGCTTGTGAATATCGGTGGCGTTGTTGGTGTTTGCCGTCACTCAGGTCTCAGTGCTCGTTGAGCCATCAACCTCCCTCAGTGAGTCACTGGGGGAGATTCAACCCAAACAATATTGCTCTTGCTGCCATGTCACAGACAAGTATTCGTTTATTATTGAAAAGTACTCGTTCTATTAAGATCGTAAGAAAGTTGTGTACTTTTGTTAGCATCATTATGATGATCTATTCTTAAGTTGTAATGTAACTGGAAAGTTCAATGTTATGACCTACATATGGTATATCGATATGGGTTAATCATTGTGATGTCCAGATCAACTCATATTCTGACAAAGTTTGAATCTCCAATTACTTACTGAGTCATAAGTTCATAAGTGTTTACTTTTATGGCTGAGTCGTGTTTGAGTTGGACTTGTGGTGGCAGGTTCGAATCTCATGTGGAGCTAGAGATGGCTGTTAAGGTAACATCGTACCATCTGAGTACTCAATGCACAGTGCCAGTTGTATTGGTAAAAAGGTAACTACACACGACTCACCCGCATTTATATGCATCAATGTTATGCACCCATAAAATAATAGAATTGAACAATTTTCCTGATTTTCAGCCAGATGAACTAAAAGGTTTATTATAATGTTCTCCCACATGAGACTGGGTTTTTTTACTCACAAAATAATCTAGGTTGTCTATATTTGAAGTTAGCAGAATGAATCCATTTCACATCCCGAGGGATTTGTGCTGCTCGCCAAACAAAAGGTTACCAAGAGCAAAATCCAATTGTTTTCTGCTGCTAAAAATGTCTGCAACAGACTCAATATATATTCTGTGCTGCTACGAGGGTGGATGTCTGCTTGTTTCTGCCGTATTTTATTATGCTGTGATAGAAAGGTACAATGTGAAATTTATAGTATGTGTTGGGTGCACTGACTCGCTGTTTATTGATGTCTGTTTACAACGCGCTCAAATGGTTCTTGAACTTCATTTTGATAGGTATTGTTGTTTGTCCAATAGAATGTTAAACAAAGGCCTTAATGCTGTTCATGAGATGGAGGTTGTATAGGTATACCAGTTGAATATGTTGAGCAAACTCACTTTAAATACAGTACAACCTTTTTATCGGTATATCCTTAATCCGAATATTTTGTTAACAGAATGTTCTGGCATATTCCCATTTTTTCTGCTTGTACACTTAGATATCGCCTAGACACTCGTACTTGTAAAGCTCTATTCAACAAGCTGGTGTACAATCAGAAAGCACGTGGCATTTGTTGTATACTAAAGTTGTATGGTTGACCAGAGTAACTACGATTTTAGTACGCAAAGTGTTTTGATTAATATTTTCACAATATATAACTCTATGTCTAAATCGATGGCTATAAAATGAGGTTCAATCACATTATCTTTGTAGAATATTGATGTACGATATAACTTCAGACTAAAGTGATGGATGAGTTATTCTAAAAGGTATTTAGTGAATATCTTCTATTATTGTTCATAGTCACTCATGATTGAGTATGTACTATACATGGTTTTGGACATTTGCCCCCTCTCATCTCGATTTACCGAATGTCAATCTACGTTCCCAACGTATCCGGTTAAAAGAGGTTGTACTGTAGTATAGAGCACTTAAACAGGACAATGACCCACTCAATGTTATGTATGTTGACAGATCCAAGCTTTCACCCTAGTCATCGAGCAAATAGATGCAAGTTAGAAATTAAAATTCATTAAGATCTGTATTATGTGACTAGTAGGTAAAAAAGGAGGGGGGCACATTCGTTAGTTCACCCCTACCCCCCTCACCCCCAACTTCAACCTTCATCAAGTACTGTATCTTCTCCAATAACTTGATAACTTATTGGGAAAATTAGTGACTTCTTTTTTGAAGTTAAAAAAATACCATGGGAGGTGATTGAAACATTGATGTCTTAAGCTGTTCAATGCAGGTGTGAGCTGAGGTGTAATTAATTCATCTGCAGGTAATCATCTAGTGTAAAAAATAAGTACCAAAAGCACGTGAAAGTGCTTGTGGGTCGAACCAATTTACATTAGATCAATGGGCACACGTTGATGTTATCATTTCTCCTGGTTTAGTACCAGTCACAACTCCCAGGAGAGCACACAAGCTGAAAAACAGCGTGCAAATATTTGCAACAGTACCTCAGTCAACTCCATACCTGTGTCAGCTTTCGGGCCTCAGGGGATCTGTAGTTTACATAAAGTATAATAGTGATCAGTATTGGTGTAAAAAGGTGTCAAAGTTCACAGGTGAACTGGTCGAGTGAACCAACAACAGTGTATTCTCCGAGGATATCACGACTAAGTGATGAAATGGAAAAATACTGGTAGTTTTCTTTCTTTCAGAGGTGAGTAGTTACGTTGGGGAGATGAGTAGATTTGTCAGAATGCTATCAGACTATCATCTCTATATTTGATTGATTCTACTGTTCACAGTGTTTGCATGATTTTTCTTTGAAAAAATACGTCGTAAAAACAACATGTTTACATTTTCTGTTATTGTATTGCTGTCACATGTGTTATTGAGCATCAGACAGGTATTTATTTCTTTTGTTGTGAGCTCCTTCTTTTGCACCTTTAGCCTTGGACACACAGGTTGGTATGATGTCCATTGTGGATGATCAAGACTATTGCACCATCTACCACTTTGTGAGAAATATGATAATAATACGAAAAAACGTGATATACTCATTTATAATCAATTTTAGTTAAATATTTCATTCCTGTTTAGAAAATTAATGGATAATAGGCTTTATGTAATGCGTGAAACAAATGAACAATTACATTCTTGGTTTACTAAATGTGAAATGATGAAGAGAAGGCAATAATGACTATTGATAGCATGGGTCAGCACTGGATTAACCATGGATCCATATACAGTATAAGGTTAGCACGGAGCTTACACCGTATTCATTTGCAGAATTGGATTTATTGTCTCCCTTGAATTGAATCCGTATTCCTGATAGAAATTTCAATGACTTGCAGAGATTAGTGACGAAAAGCTGTTGTTGTGAAACTATTATATGAATATGAAGTTACAAACAGAGAATATGGTGGAAATTGTTTGATAAGAATTAATGATAGGTTTGTTTCAAATTGGTGATGTATTATTTTGTTCTCTACAAAAAAATGCATTGTGCATTGTTCGTAAGTGATATTTTGATAGAAGGAAAGCAGTTTCCTAAACTAAAAGTTGAAGTAGCTGTATTTAGATAGAAATCCATATGACATGAGATTTATGTACATCTTTGCAACGTTATTATTCAGTATTAACGAAATATACGAACATCAACAAGAACAGATGGGTGAATTTTACATGTCTATAAACACTCTCATTGAAAATAAACAAATGTATGTCTTTATCATATGTGTTAAATGTTTTACAACTTAATAAGACTCGTTGACATTTACAATAGTGGGAATAAGGAATTATGAAAAATTTGCATTCTAAAAAGCGCCCCATGTCAAAAATGTCAAAACATTTGTTGTTGCCCTGGGTGGGTTTGAACCTAGCACCTCGTGCTGACATCACCCCCAGCTTGACAGTGCTGCAGGAATTATCAAGTAAAAAAAACACGTCAGCAAATACTTGCCCATGGACTTAGATTGGTATCATTAATAATTGTCAAGCAATTTTATGGGTTACCTTCTCCGTATGTTATTACAATTTTAATGTACTATGACAAAATGTCCAATTTTAAGAAAGTATTTTTATGTACATAAAGAGTCATAAAGAGTAATTACATGTCAATGAAGAACAAAATACTAATATTAAAAATTAGGGTCATATGTACAAAGGAGAAAACCATATTGTTTGAACTTTTTTCGTCTATATACCAGTAACATCCAAGGTGGACAGTTTTTCGAATTTCAGTTTTTCGTATTCATATTAAAATATAATACTAAAATATGTCTCATGTTACAAGATTCTTAATTAATGTGCATATTATTGTCAAGTCAACATTTGTAGAAACATTAGGAAGTAGAGGTTTACAGATTTCAGAAAACCAGTAAGCACACGGTTTTGACCATCTGAATGCCCTACAGCACTCCAACACCAGACTCCAGCTGATAAAGGCTTTTGACATATTTATTAACACACTGATAAGATTAGCCTCTATCATCAGACATCTTATCTCATCATCTGTTCGAATGCTTTGTGGGAAAAATGTATTTTACCATAAGGATTTGATTGAAAGACCAGGATGAAATATAAATGCAATGTAAGTTCTGCTTTGCTTGAAACATAGGATCATTTTTTTTTAATATTCTACCATACACATGTTTAGAAACTAATCTCATGTGATAAGATGAGACAAATTTAACACAAAACCGTCGTAGTAAAGCGTGCTATGTCAATAAAGAGGGGGTCATATAGCAAAAATGTGATTGGTGATTTGCCCTAAATCTTGAGTATGAATTGTCAATTGTCTGTATTTACGTGGGTGAAAAGTGATGAAACCTGTCATTGGTGACTGGTGATCTGCTCATTACAAAGGCTGTGATTGGTGATTTGCTCAAAATCCTGAGCGTGAATTGTGAATAGCCTGTATTTAAGTGTGTGAAATGTGATGAAACCTATTCGATTACAATTTCTTGTGATTGATGAAAGACAATGAAATGTATTGGTGACTGGTGATTTAGGAAAAGAATGTTGGTGAATTGATTTTCATCAAGGCTATATACCCCCCTCAATCAAATCAGTACATGAATTTTGCGAGCAACACATTCATTGTTTTATCTACGATGTAGTTAAAACAGAAGTTAATTTTACATGGTCCTTCAAGGCAGCTGAGGTAGCACAAATTATCACTCCCCATCTGAGAGGAGAGTGAAGTGGTCTGGGTTGAGAAATCTGTGTCAGTGAACCTCTCTGTACCATACTTACTCTCTGTGTCTCAACGCTCAACAAATGTGTAACTTTATCCAAGATGTGCTCATGTTAAAGTTCACCTCAGTATCAGAAGAATCAGGTCTCATTGAAAGATGGTCATAGTAGACAGGTTGACTTTTGGTTCGTAAGGTTGTCATTGTCTAGTGGTGGTTGTTGTCAAGGTGTGAATCCGGTTTCTCAATAGAGAAATCCTGTTAGTGTTCCAGGTTGCACTGAAATCCAGTAGCTGGATCCTTGGCAGCGCCAGGAGCCGAGGATTAGCCAGATTAACACGGGATTATGTGATAAGCTGAGATCTGAGCTCTCTTCAGTACTCTACCTTGAGTGTGTACAGTGCAACGTGCAAAAAACAACCTCTGTTGTTTGCAACATTTGTGGATATTTTGAGAGCTTTTTGTGCGTTGTGAGATATTCAAGAATGAAATGAAATGCTATGATTACTAGTGTTTAGCATTCATATTAAGGACAGATTTTATGCGTTATAGTTTTGAGGGTTGTGGTGAACACGTTTGAAGACTGCTGAATTTTACAGCATAGTTACACTCAGACTGAGATAGCCTCATTGATAATGCAGAATGAACAGAATACACCCATGAGTTTGGACTAGAGTTGCCCTACAGCCCTAAAGTATAGTTTTGAAATACAGGTACTTCAAATCAGATGCATTTCATTTAGTTAAAACAGCGTGTTTTTCCCCACATATCATTTGTTTCTAGTTGCATAGATTTACATTGTTGTACATGCACAACATAAAATGACATAGTCCGTTGTAATAAAAATTGTATGATGCATTTGTTGTGAACATCAGCGAGAAGCAGGTTATTAATCAGCCGCCTATAAACTGTTCTTTGTGTAAATCACACTGTGTTTTGTTCGGAAATCACCATCCAATTTTGGTGATGACACAAGACATGATGATGTGATATTTGACCTGTTATGTGTCACCATCGAGATGTGTACAATCATAGAGAAATCGGGTCAGGGCTGCTGGAACTAACAATGGTTTTTAAGTTCTTACCAAGTTTATATTATTTGCAGAACTTGCAGCCTGTTTCTCAGCTTCCAGCAAACTTGATGATTGTAATCTTTTATTTATTCTATTTGTTCAGTGTCCTTACATTGCTGTTTTACTAAAGCTGGACTTGATAAAATTCTGGCTTCGATCCAGCACGTCTGTGTTTGTGAAGGTGATCATAAGTTTACTCACTGGGAAACTTTGAAAAAACAGCAGAAAATTACTGCCTTTGTTTTTTTAATGATAATGATGATACAAGACACTGTGATTTTCATAATAGCGTTAGATTTGTCAGCCAGGGATTGAAGATTGCATAAGCTAAAATAGGTTATTGTTCTCTTTGGTGCAAAGCATTGTATTACATTGGTTTTCAACCCTACAGTGCATAAATACATCCGACTGAAAGAATAAAAATGTTCAAATGTATTTGAGTGGTTCAATTGATACAGACACAATATCAGGAATTCATATGATCCAAGTGTGGACGAAAGTCACGAATATTTGTTCACATGTTACTTTGTTGAAGTCTCTTAATAGTAGTATAAAAGAATTGTGGATTTATGATCATACCAAACTGGTTGAAGTCTTTTGAGGATTCTCATAAAGGTTATTCTAATCAAAAGAATTACCCTACATGTATGGACAAAGTAAATACATGCATTTGGTTTGAAAATTTGCATTTATCATCATCAAATCTCTCTGCTGACAATACGAACAACGGAGTTAGTCGATTTGTGAAAAAGACCTCTGTGTCACACGTGCGCAGCAGACTAATAATACAACAACAGAAGGGCATTTAACTTTTCCAGCCTCTATCGTACGGAGCGCATCCACAGCCCCCTACTGTAAGAAGTGCTGATAGAGGATATTGAGTGACTACTACATTAGTTTGCTGAGCAATAATATGACTCGGCTGAGCAGTATACGCTGCACCAGTATTAGCTACTGAGAGAGGATGCTGCTTTTGGCCAGTATTGAAGTGAACCTTTACTAAAGTGGACTTTTCCTCTTTCTTTTGCAGGATATGACTGTTGTGGATCTGCACCAAGGATAAAGCGGGACATTGTGTGTGTGAGGGTAGCGGATAGTTCAGTGGCAAGTGCATTTTGGATACCGGATTGATGATTGAGTGGTAAGTGTTTGCCAGTGAGGCTACAGTCTTTGTGTAGGCTGATGGTACAGTGCAACCATGGCCATGGGAAGCATTTGTCCCTCTCAGATGTGTTGGCTGATGTTAGCAAATTCATTATGTTTATATGTATTGCTATGTAAAAATCCATCAGGACTCTGGCCTTACTCAGACTGTATTGTCATGTCCTTTATGAGGAAATTACTTGGACAATTTGTTTTTTTATAAACGTAGACAATAGTGATAAAAATGTTTCATTTTCGCAGAGATACAAATATTTATAAAATCTTATCATTTCATCTGTTACTGGATCCATTTGATGTCTGCTTAAAAACAAAGGAAAGCACAAAACCACAGATTCATTGATCGTTGTTGCACTGACAAGGTCATGTGAAATGAGGATTTTTTTTTATTAATTTGGTAGTAGAAAGTATAGAAATATCATGAGAAGGAGCACAAAAAATTTTGCTGTCAAATTTATAATGAAGTTATGTAATTGTCTCGGTGTAAAAATCTTGAAATTGTTTTTATCATATTAAAGCAGTGATTTACAAAAGAATACATTCTGTGCTGAGCATTCAAATGTTATGATAGATAAATGAAAAACTACTTTTTCATACAAACGTTGTTTTTAATGTTGTCAGTGGTAAAACAGCAGAGCAAAAACCATGAAATAATCTTATTAGGCATTAGATGTAATACATACATATGTTGCAGCAGGTGTTAGTCTGGTGCCCAGTGGCTTTGTTTTATTGTGCCAATCACCTGCGAATTAGACCCTAATGACACCAAATACAGTCTGCTTAGTCAAGTTTGCTGTGTAAAAAAACAGATACTATACAATGACATAGAAAATCCCAGATATTGATATTTGTATATAGTGACAATCTCGTATAAAATTCTAGATTATCATGAATTCGTGCAGACAGATTAAATTACAAGAGTATATTGATAGCTGTATATAGTGACAATCTCATAAAATTCTAGATTATCATGAATTTGTGCAGACAGATTAAATTAAAAGAGTTTAGATGTAATTATATATGATGTTGGAGGCAGTTCTATGTGCTGTATGCTCCCTGGGGAGTTGAGAAGAATGTAGTGTGACAAGGATGCCAATGACCTGGTGTAAATATGTAAAGTCGCTAGAGCATGATAACAGTGAATTGCGACTATAAATAACCACATTTACATTTACATAAATAAATACATTTACATATATGTATATGTTGAATTTCGACTTTTTTAATGTGAGACATGTTCACTTAGAAAGGTGTTCCTCATAGACAAGATCTTTATTATACAGCAATGGTGATATTTAAGGCATTTATATGATGCACCTTCACAGGCCAGTCAAACACCACTGCATGGAAGGTTTCATTGAACATTAGGCATTTGGGGTTAATTTGCTGATGCTAGGAGTCGGGGCCGTTTCTCTATAGGTGTTTAGCATACGATTCGTATTATTATGGAGTAGTCGACACGTGTAGGTTCCGCTGCATTAGAGCCTGATACCTTTGGGGGCTGTCGTGTTGACATGTGCCACTACAGCAGCTGCTGCTGCTCTGCTACAATACCAGATGCTTATGAATATTCATCACATGCAAATATGCAAAAGCTAGCCACTGCAGCCTCCACATGGCTGTGGTTAGTGCAGAGAAACATCCATGAATAGACTATTCTATGTGTCTATGGGGGGGGGGGGGGGATTGAGGAATCATCATCAAGGACAAGTTGAATATTTCTGCCTAGTCATGTACAATATCAATGAATAGAAAATGCACAGTGAAGCGAAGGGATAATGGAGGTAGTCACCATTCAGTGGTTTCTCTGTACTGGAGCACCACTGAGGCCTTTTAAACATGGTAGAAAGAGATGGGGTGGCTGCTGCTGATGGTGAGTTTCCTACTTTCCCTGCTTATCAGATTAAACTGGCACATGTCACGAACTCATTGAAACTTACACTTAGTAGGTCAAGTCGTGCTTGGTTGTGGGGGGATAGAGGGGCGGGTTGCCGACCTTTCTACTCAATCTTTCAGCTATTGAATCTGAGCTGCCTAAGGCTCCAGTGAGGGTGATGTGCAGGTTGTATTACAGAAACCATTGTCAAGTCAAATTTCACAGTTGTACATGCAATATGCAGCCGTGATTCAACGTCCTTAGTATTTGTGGAAGTTGAACACAAAATCCAACTTATCACAATGCAGTAGCAATGTTCAGCGCCATCTAATGTAATATTTCACAAGGCCCAAGTATAAAAAAATGAGCATTAATTTTTTTTGTCTTTGACACAAATCTAACCTGATATATTTCGCTAATTAAAAGCTGTTAATTAACCCACGGGTAGATATTGTAGCACTGAATATGCGTGCAATGTAAAAGAGATTCCCGTAGCCTGTCGATGGACAGAAATAGTAACAAGAGAGGTCGTCATAGAATCACCTTTACAGAGGTCATCGTACACAAAACACCATTTTAAATAGAAGATGGATATTGGTACCAAAGGCATTCTATATATTACTGCTTGTTTTATTATTACACTGTCAGAGTGAAAAGTGGGTGTTGTATAAAAGAGCATAGCAATGGCTGTATGAAGTTTGTTGGCGAAATGTGCCAATGTGAAAGGTTTCACTGTAACAGAATGCACCAGTTGGTGCAAGGTTTGTTACTGCACCATGTAACTAGATAATAAGTATAAGTAAGTATTTTTATTTAGGAAAGAAGTCCATAGAATTAATTAAAAATAGATACAATCAGGAATACATGTCATTTATTCCTGATACAATATATACAAATGAGAAACATTATCACAAATGTTCCTTTTAAGACAGGAGTTCATACCATTTACAGGTTAATTAACAGCTTTTAATTAGAGAAATTCATCAGGTTAGACTTGTGTCAAAAGCAAAATTAATGCTCAATTTTTTTATGCTTGGGCCTTGTGAAATATTACATTAGATGGCACTGAAAATTTAGATAAAAGTAGAATAATGTTCAATGAAAAAATATGATTAAGAAGTTCTTACAATAATTGCGATTGAAACTGAATATCTATAACTGCTTCATTTTTACAATTGTACATTGTATGGCAAAAAGCTATCTTATGTAAATTGTAGAAAAAAAAGTGAATAGGTGCAAAAACAATGGGAGATGTTCATTGAACATGATATTTACAATTCTCCAAAGACTCTGTGCCTGGTAAATTGCAAATTCTAATTAAACTCGCTCCAGGGTCTCAATTTTTAACCTAACAATGAAACATTATAATTGCTGCACATTCATTTTGTGTTCTATTAAACTATTGTGTAAAAAATCAATTTGAAAACCAATTTTTTACTTTCCCTATAAGCAAAACATAATGACTACAAAGGATGGGATACTTTGTGATCAATTAATTGACATCAGATAGACAGAAAGAAGAAAAAGAGGACAGAAATGAAAGTGCATAACAGACCTATCTCCAATGTAAATGTAAGACGACAAACGTTTTATCCCTGGCCAACCTAAGGTTCGAATTACATCCTTGCAATAGAGCATCCCCATAGCCGGCAACTTCCAAGAAACCGTTATGCATCATGCATCTAAATTTGTCCGCACATGGGACATATCAAAGCACACGGCGCTTCCTCTGTTGCCCGCTAGATGATTTAGCATTTACCCTCAACAAAAACCCGCACTGAAAGCAGGTGTCGGACAATAGAAGGGCATCGTGACCTTCAGTTTAGGGTTTGCTTTGAAGTGCCTACAAGCACCTGTACAGGCACCTGCTATGGACAGGGAACAGCCAGTCAGATTCTACCATCCGAATCTGGGGCACCTGTCCTGGTTTTTTGTGCCCTCGACCAATGAGGTGGGGGGAGTGTAGGGGCCCTTTGATATGAGGACACCTGTTCTTGGGTCAATGGCTTTTAAGGTGTTGTTGGTCATGTGGATAATAAAGAAAATTAATAAGTTTAAATTTAATTATTTTTTTTCATTTTTAAAACCTTTTAAAAAAATTTTTTTGAATATTTTTGAATTTAAAAAGGGTTTAAAAAG